>MKGJ01000037.1:65974-87987 GCA_002018255.1 Bretziella fagacearum | reverse complement strand
CGCGGGACTCGAACCCGCAGCCTTCAGATTAGAAGTCTGACGCCCTACCATTGGGCTAGAAGGGCTGGTGGAACTCTGTTGGAAGGGGAGAATGATATTGGGAGATTAAGGGCTTAGGAGTTTGACGGAGGAGAGGGGGGCTTTTTTTTTTTTCTTTTTTTTTTTTTTCTTTGTACATATTTTTCATGTTTTGTTTGGAATTGAGAAGATACTATTTAGTATTGGATATTTGGGTTTAATCAAAGGTGTGATGATGTTGTTGGATTTTCTTGAAGCTATAGTTGAATATTGAGATGATGTGATAATGTTGTTACTTTGTCAGACATACCATGTATTGCTTACTGCATTTGTACTGCGTCTAATATGTGATGATAGATGATGATATACTGGCTTACTTGATTTATTGTATTTGTCGTCTGCCCAATGAGTAGGTACTTGATATAAATGTGAACATGTGATGTGGGTTATTATATATATATATATATATATATATATATGGTTTTGTTTGCTTGGGAGAGATTGATTCTACAAGGGATATTTGGGTTGTTTTATTCAATGAGATGAATATTATTAGATTGACAAATGTGTGTGCTTGCTGCAAGTTACTTGACCCACCTCACCTGGCTGGAGATGTTTCTTGTTAGGAACTAGACTTGAGTTGGCTTACTGTTTGTTGTTTCATAAATCTTGGGTGAATATGTTCTCTTTTCCTTTGGCCCTGGTTGTGGATATTCCTAGTGAAGATATTGGTCTGTGTGGTGTGGCTGGCATATATATCAACAAATTGATGTATTTTTTATATGATGCCGGAGAGGGTGTCTGAGTACAAGTTCGTTCCACACTACGTGAAATGTTGCTGCGAGCGGTGGCTTTGACGCATAGACCAGCTCATTTCCTGGCTTGACGAGGAGAACCATAGCCTCCGGGTTGGGCAGGTGGAATATGTAGACAAAGAGGCAAAGGAGATGTGATGATTGAGAAAGGAGACCAACATGTCGATCAACAAAACAACCAAAAGGCATCTTCTGGTCTGGATGTTCTGGATAGTTAAACAAGTAAAATACTAGATTCCTTCCCTCTAACTAAATCATGGCTACGAGCAACCTCTCAAGCCAAACTGACTCTGAAGATGGAAAAACCAAATCTTGTGGTCTTCCTACACTAATCAAGGATACACACATCCTCCCTTTCCCCATCAATAATTCCACGTATTTTCCCTGTTCCCTTTTCTCTTCCCTCGGGTACATAGGTACTTACTTCCCGGTACCTTTGTCTCTGTGTCCATCACTATCAGTAAGTAAGTTGTTATAGTAATGTCTGTGGTATATTGTTATGTAGCCCGTGTTTGTGTTGCATAAGCCACCCTCCCCCCGTTGCCTCTCTCTCCCCGTGTCCACCGTCTTTCTCTTCTTCTTTCTTCTTTTTTATCTTATTTCATTTTTCTCCCTTTTTTTTTTATATTTTTTTTATATTTTTTTTTTCCCGCCTTTTCTCAATTCCTTTGCTCTTCTTCGCGTCGGTTTTCTATAGTCGCTCCTTTATCTTTTATTATCTATATTATTCTTTTTGATTGGTTATACAACCAAGAAATCCCAGAATAAACACCCCCAATATACAACTCATGAAATCCGCTCGAAACAAGGTTCAGCAATCTCTCTCGACTTTCCAAACTAGTTTCTCTCCTATCCGACACTCTTCTCGTCTAATCTCCTCGCCGTGCCGTAACCCAATCGTCACTCATTAATGATACGAAACGCCGGCTGCGGAATAAAATCTCGCCGTGAGTTTTCCTTCCGTTGAACGCCTGTCAACCAAACCAACCCAAACCAACCCAAACCAAAATGAAAAGAAACAAAGGTTCCTCCTTCCATTCATCCATATGAGGCCTCATCCCGTAGCTTCTCGTCTCCATCAGCATTCCACATCACCTCATCGTGGGAACTGGCGCGTACGCCAAGACACACTTGGTTTTTTTTTTCTTCTTTTTTGTTTTGGTCACGGACTTGATAATTGTCCAAAGATGTTGGTTAGATTAGGATCAGTGGATGATGATGATCTTTGGCTTGCTTGACCAAAAGGGAATATCATAAAATACGAGATTTAAAAATTCTCTTTTTTCTTTCTTTTTCTTTTCTTGGGCCCGTTGATTCCATAGTCTTTTTTTTTTTTTGGTAGACAATACCCAAAAGTCGCGAGATAATTTCTAACATTTTATCTTGGATTTTTCTTCTATTTCTCTAGGAATCTTTTTTATCATTATATGATTTTCTGCTTCAAAAATCTTAATCATCTATCGTTTTAATTCCCTGGCTTTCCCTTGCCCATTCTTCAGCTTCTCCTCAACAAAACCCTCGAGCGTCCCGCCGAGCTGTGTTTCTGTTCCATCTTTCTTTCCTCTATACATAATTGCCAAAGGTAAAGTAAAGAATCCTCTCTCTCTCTCTCTCTCTCTCTCTCTCTCTCTCTCCTCTTCTTCTATACATCCATTATCCCTCAATCTTTCTATATTGGTCTTCCTCGTCACCACCATCAATTTTGCCTCGCCTTCATGCACCGCCTGTGATCGAACCTGTTTGCCCCGGCGCTCCTGTCACTCACTGGCCTTTGCTTCCCAAAGCATTATTGCTAGGTCACCCTGTCATGATCCTCAATCCCCGACCTGGGGCGACCCTTAGTAGTGTTCGCAGTGTTTACGAAACATTGCTGGTTGATTGAATTTGACTCTTCCAGCCTGACCGGACGGACGCAAGAGGAAAAAGTCTGGAAACTAGGCCAAGGGACGAACAGACGAGACGCTTTGCCGAAATACATACAGCAGCGGCTCATCCTGTCGCGTCATATCATCTCCATCTCTCCATCTATCTACATGACATCTTTTTATTTTTATTTCCTTCCCTTCTCCTTTTTCTGTATAAACATCTCAAGCTAATTCTTAATCCCGCCCTCATAGGCTCTCTTTTTTTCTTTTTTTTTTGCCCGAGATGTCGGCACCGAGTACGAATCTCGCTACTTTGGTGGCTACCGACAGTGTTGTGGCCTCCTCCAACGCTGTCGTTGCCTCGTCCGTTGCTTCCGTAACTAATTCTAACTCCGCTGCCTCCTCAACAGCCACTTCGGCCGTCCCTGCCGCCACATCTATCACCGATGCCGTCGTCTCTTCTGTCGTGGCTTCTTCAGCTGTCGTGACTTCAGCAACTTCAGCTGCTGCCTCGACGACCTCTATCGCTTCCACTACCCAGGTTGCTTCCACGACAAGCGTCGCCTCCTCGACTACCGCCCCAACAACGACATCTTCTGTCGCGACCACCCCGACGACGTCTTCCGTTGTAGTAACGACCCCAACCTCGGTCGTTACAACGTCAACCTCTTCAACCATCGCTGCTACCCCGACAACCACTTCCGTTCCTGTTACCACCTCCACTTCCACCACCTCTTCCCAATCCCGCAGCACCCTCGTCAAAACCATCACCACTACCGAATCTGGCGGCGCCACCATAACCTCCACCGTCGCCACCTCTACCGCCTCCTCTTCAGGAACCTCTTCCGGCTCATCTCACTCTGGTCTTTCCGACGGCGCCCGCATCGCCATTGCCGTCGTCATCCCTGTTGCCGTCGTCGCTGCCCTCCTTGCCGGCGGTCTCTGGTGGTGGAAACGCAGAAAGGCCACCCAAGCCGCCGAGGAAGAACGCAGAAAGGAAGTCGAAGACTATTCCTATAACCCCAACGCAAACCCCACTCTCCCTGGTGTCGCTGGTATGGCCACTGACGGTGCCTACGAAATGCGCCAGGACTCCAACGCTGGATACCGCGGCTGGGGAACTACTACTGTCTCATCCAATGGCCGCAAGGCTTCTACTACCCTCTCTGGACCCGTCGCTGGTGCTTTCTCCGATGGCACGGCTACTTCACACGGCGGACCTGTCTCTGATGCTCGCTCTGGTGATCGCCTCATTGACCAAACCGGCTCGTACTCCCCCGAAGGCGAAATCCTCGGCGCTATGGCTGCCAACGGAGCGCACGCCGGTGGCGACGTCCACCGTGGTCTTTCAAATGCTTCCTCTACTTATAGTGCTGCTGGTCGTTCCGATGGCTCGGGTGACGCTGGCATTGGTGTGGCATACTCGGGTGGCAACAGCCAGTACTATGATCAATATGGCAGTGCAAACCCATATGAAGTGCAGTATGGACAAGAGGGATACAATGGACCGGGAATGAGCGAGATGGCGGGGAGTGCGCCGGTTATCCGGGATAATCCCGCACGGAGGAACACGCGAATTGAAAATCCAGCGCATTTCCCACAGCAAAGTGTTGGTATTGCACAGAACTTTTAGGGGACATGTTTGTGATTATCTTGAAAGAAGGGTGGGACGGAGGATAATAATGTTTTGAATTTTGTTTTCTGCTTCTTGGTCTTCACTTTGTGGTTCTTCTCTTTGACCCCGTCCTTTCTTCGGTTTGGGGATTCCCTTTTTTTTTTTTTTTAAATTTTTTTTTTCGGCTTTCTTTTCATCATTGGTTTAGTAGCGGTGGCTACTGGACTTTTCGATACGACGACTACGGTTTCCTTTTTACCATTTCTTTTTTTTTTTTTTAACTTTTTATTACTTGGATACAATCGTCTGGTATAGGGGATTTTATCTTTTGATATCGGGGCCTGGGAGAGGTTGTGAAGAAGAAGGAAGAGAGAGGTGTGATGTTGGGGTGATAGTTTGATATGTATGTGCACTCAAAGTAGTTGTCTTAGCCCAATAGCAAAGAGATGTCGTGAGATCATTGTTCATACAATATCGTGGTAATATTACCTTAGCAGTCTGTATCTATAAAACTTGCATCAAAACCTCTGTCCGACGTCACCTCGTATCGCGTGGCAACTTCCTTGGCATCTCCACCAAGCCATCTTTCAGAGCTATGGACGAAAACAGCAATAGTATACCATTAGTTAACTTCAGCTTTTGACGATGGCCAATCTTCTGTCAATGGTTATTGTAAAACTCGGAGCAAACGAAGTTGAGATGACGTTAAATCTGGTGATTGCCGATTCTGGAATGGGAAGGGGGGCAACGTGGGAAATCCGAGGTGGAGGTGGTACAGAACGTGGGGTTCCTGCCTTTTTTCAAGAAAAGGAGTTTATATATCAGACGAACGACAAATTGCAATTTTTTTTTCCCATGTACTATATGCTATTCTTCAACAAGAGATAACCTACTGTCATTGTTCCGTATGCTGCTTACCCATATTCTCACTCAGATATCTCCTATCCCACCAAAACCTACAAATTCCCTCCTCTTCCTTCGACAACTCCCTCAACTTCCACGGCACCCCCTTCTCCTCACCCCCCGCTAACTCATCATTCCCCTCTCCAAAAACCATCACCCATTTCTTTCCCTCTTCCCCAAAACACGGCCACTCAACATCTTCCTCATCTATGACACCCGTCATAAACCCTATAAACAAGCCATTGGCCACCTTTGCTACCTTCCTCATCCCCTCCTTCCCCCCGTCCTTCCCCTCCACTGCTAGACTTTCCTCTGTATGCCCCGCGACCTTCTTGGGCCCAGAAACCGCTGCCCACTCGTAGACTCTAACCCTCTTACTTTCAGAAGCCATCAGCAACACTGGACATTTATACGCCCAATCCCCGTAAGCCCTCTGCAATCTCCACCACTGCCTTCCACACCCCTCCGGTGGCTCCCTCCCATACGGACTCCCCGCCACCTCCGGCCCCGGATAAACCCTCACCAACTCTTCCAAATCCTCCTCTGTAATCCCCGCTATCAAGTTCCGAAAATACCCCACAAAGTCCTCTTCTGTCTCCATATCCACCGGAACAAACGTCGCCCCCTCATCCATACAAAACCCCGTCAGTATATCCACATCCAGCGTCCGCTCCTTCCACGCCACCGATGGCCCTTCCTTAATAACCCTCCCATCTACCACCGGCTGAAACGGCCACGTCAACGCTCGGGCTTCCTCCGCCCATACCCGCCCCGCAGCCTGCGTGATGACGCTCCAGTGCACATCCTGGACCCGCCCAAGGGCCTCGGTACCAGAAATATCATCCGGTAGCGAAAGCTCATTGCATAAAGCGCGGAACTGTGCCAAGACCCGGGGGTGGTTAGGAGAGAAAGTCGCACGGGCCATGGGTGCGCCGGATTCAAGTGAGACGCGGGCAAACGGGAGGGGAGCAGGCGCATAAGAGAGGAGAAGATGACCAATTAGATGGGCGCCCGCGCTCACGCCAGATAGAGTGATATTTGTCTCATCGATGCCAATGGCGTCTGCATTCTTGTGGACCCACTCAACGGCAATTTTCGCATCGAGGATCCCAAGGTTTGCCACAGCGTCGATCCCGGGGAAGGCTATTGCTCCAAGGCGATACCTCACGCCCACCGCCACCATCGGGATCTTCGCCTTGGCGACCACCGCCCGGAGATCCCGTGTTAGTGGATCTCCAAAATTAAAGGATCCCCCGTGAAAGAAAAGCACCGCTGGGACTTTTCCCCGGGTGTCCGCTGCACGGTAGATGTGTGCGGTCAAGTTCTCATCTGTATCGGGAGATGCTTTATCGGCCCCAGTAGAGGGACAGCGGCGGATGAGGGCCTCAGAGTCAGCGGGGGTTAGGCCGGGAGGGACAATGCGGAGGTGTGTGGGAGCAGTGAAGCGGGGAGCGGAGGCATAGGGGACGTTGTAAAAGGTGATGATGCGGCGGGGATAGTCGGGTGATGCGGAGAGGGTGGTTCCGGTGTAGCGGATACCCGTAGAAGAGATGGTGAGTATAGGAGACTCTATAGCCATTTTGGTAAAAATGGATATTGAGATGTAAGTATGTTTTCAATGTTGTGAAAATTATGATGCGTTGGGGGCTTTTGTAAGTGGATATGTTGGAGATCTTTGCTTACATGACAACCCTAAAAATACGACGATCCTCCGGCACTTTTTTCCCGGAGACATTGATCTGTAGATTTCCAATCGTATTCCCTAACCGTATTCCACCACCATTACCACCCTGCCAACTCTCCTTCCCTGAATGAGCTGAAATGACAGCTGTCTGAAATCATATTCCGCAGTAAATGGTGTGGTTTTGCCGGCTAATATATAAGCTGCTTACTAAAGTCACATTCTGAAAATAGCTACACTGTAGGGTTAGTAACCTGAACCATACACATGCCCCAAACAAAACATAACAATCTATTGACAAACATATCATCATGACCTCCTATTTAGTCTCCCCCTTTCCTTTACACAAATCGCACCTCATCAAATAACCCAGCTCTCACCTGCACCAATGCCGACAGCTCAAACAAGAACGACTGCAGTAAAATCACATTTGTCAAAATATGCGAAACCGTCACCTCCGTCTCCCCTCTAGACTCTCTCTTAATGCTTGACTGCGGACTCGTCACTGTCGATGCACCTTCTGTCACCGTCGTTGCAAGTGTAGCAACAGTAGACGCCACAGTATGTGTAGAAGGAGCGGTTTCCTTGGGTGGTGCTGGCGGCCCTTTGGGTGAGTCTTTGGCCGGGACCGCCGGTGGCGTACCCTCAGAAGAAGGAGACATGGGTGGAGCCTCGGTGACAGGCGTTTGCGGGAATGTAGCCTCACTGATAGTCCCAGGCTTGTTTTCGGATTCAGTAGCGCCCTTCTCTTTCGGGTTAGTCTCTTCCTTGGCCTCGGTAGCGGACTCTTTAGCCTTGGGCGGCGCTTTGATCTCCTCCGTAGAAATTTCATTCGATCGCTTGGCATTTCCTCTGCCCTCGTTTTCCAATAGTCCCGGAACCTTGAGTGCCGTAGCATTTGGATTAGCCCCCTCCGTAATAGTTACTCTCCGCTCCTTTCTCTCTGCCCGCGCTCGCATTTTCTCCTCATGCTCCAACTTCAACACTAGCCCCACAGGCTTCATCGCACCCTTGAGGCCACTCTGCGCCCCAATCTTGCGTGACAAGATACTCTGGTCCATCGCCGCAAAAGCTGCAATCTTGGACGCCTTCTTTTGGTCACGCCTAGTATCTGGAGTCACGGACCCGGAGCGAGCAGTACCTGGAGAACTACCACTGGCACCTGGTCCGAAGCCACGAGACGGCGAGGGTGAAATGCCCCGCGTATCAAGCGGGAATAGAGCTGACGAGAGACCTTCCTTACGGCCCCGCGGCGGCGGTGGAGGCGGTGACGGGCTATTAGCTAGATCTGGGATGCCAAGATCCGTTAAAATCCGCTGCGCCAAACTCTCTAGTCCACGCACAGGCGATGTGTTTCGCGAAGTACTAGCACTGCGCGGGAAGAGCGAGGGTGCCTGAAGCATCTCATAGTTTGGCGTAGGCGGTTCGTTGAGTAGGCGAGGCGGGAAGGAAGTTCCATAATCAGCCATTTGGAAAGCCTCACGGCGCTGCTGCAATAAATCGTCAAACCGAGGAATCGTCTCGCGATAGGTGGTAACCTGCGTAGTCAGCTTTTCGAGAATCACCAGGATACGCGGAAGTGAAGTCCACTTGGGACGCCGACGGCAAGCAATCAGTTGCTGTTTGCGCTGGTACTCGGCAAAAGATGGCGAATCCGGCTCTGGTGGCAGCGAAGCCGAAATGCTATTGGAGGTGCTATCATCGTCGACAAAGCTTGGGGAGCGCGGACCGTCGGCAGCGTTATCGTCAAACTCGTACTTTTGCGGGTGACGCAGCAGCCAACCCTCAATGTTCATAAACCCGCAGATGGCCAAATCCGAAATGGTCTCCGTCAGCGAAAGGTTCATGTCGACGGGGTTGAGCAAAAATGTCTCCAGGTGGTCCAGGGCTGCATTCAGAAGCGGGTCATCGGGACGTAGCGTGTGACTCCGGACTTCTCTGGGCGCACCAGGCAAACTGTCGGCGATAGTCGGCAGTCCGTGGTTGCTTGTAGTGACATTTGGATCAACTAGCTTCAGCGAGCACAAGTGACCCTCTACCTTGGTCGTCGTGTCTTTAACAACAGCTTCATACAACTCCTCAAAGTTGTCCGTTCCGCCGATCGTACCGGCCAGTGTCATCAAGTACTCAACCTCTTGGCTGTGTGCACCCATCGTGCGGTGGCTAGCCTCACCCGGGACAGACTCAGTACGCAACAGCGTAATGACAGCATAGCGATGGTGGCGCTTAATGATGGAAGAAATTAGTTGAAGGGTCACAAGGATAGTCTGCTCACTGTGAGACCGCAAGCAGGCAAGAATCAGATCCACCAGGTTGAACAGGAGCGGTCCCTCCGTCGAGTCCAATGTCGTCTCTGCCAGCATTGTCGCAAGATCCATGCTCTTCCTTTTTCTTGCGGCGCTAACCTTGCTATCCTCCTCGACCGCATCTTCCTCCATAATCGTCTCTGTAGCACCTGCTCCAACATTGCTAATCTCGTCAGCGTTTTCATCGCTCGCCAAGTTTGGTAGAGCCAGGAGGTAGTGAAGAATCAGGTTGATCATGTCTGGGTGATCAAGAGACTCAAGAATGCGCCGTAAATAAGTCAGCACAGCCACTGATGAACCACCATCAATATCTGAAGACTCCAGCAGCGAAGGGTACAGAAGCTGTTGGAGGAAAATAACTTGGAAGTGCTCCAGAAGGGTCGACTTGACCTCGACGGATTTGCAGTGGTTCAGAACATCCTGCCAGAAGAGCAGATGCGATAAGAAGGCATCTAGGTGCTTCTGGAACTGCTCCGAGCACGATGTCACCACCTCATAAGCCTCGGGAGGGTGCTCATAATCTGAGAATGCGAGAACCGGTGGCAGGTTGTCCGGAATGTAGTCCACGACCAGTTTGCGGCTTAATTGACTGTACTGCGCGCCAAGACCCGTGGCCATAAGCGTTGACAGATCACTTTCCACAATCCACTGTTCCAGGGCAACGTTACTAGAGGCCGCCTCAATGATGTATAAAAGACCTGTGCGAGCAAAGTCTCCAATCTTGCCCTCATGGTGAATGTAATCCATAAGAACGTAGAACAATGGGAAATCCTTCTTTTGCGTACGACCCGCAAAGCGCTCGTGATTACTTTCCGAACGTCCGTTCGCCGTAGTGCGCACGCTGGTCCGGCTCATGCGACTAGCAGAGCTCATAGTTCTGTTATGTCCACTGCTGAGCGTGGCGCCATTCTGCAGATATTGTTGGTCATCATTGCCGGCCTTGAACCAGGCCGGTAGAATCTCGGGTTGCAGACGAATCTTGGTCGTGATGTTGAAGGCTACTTCAACTAGCCGCGACTCGGTTTCACGACCCAAGCGTACCGTGTTGATGCCAATGCCGGTAATGCGGGTTAGAAGGGTCGTCAGACTGGCGGAGAAGTTAGGGTTCTCAACAAAGTTCTCCTCCTCTCCATCAATCAGAGTTGCAAAGAAGATGACGGTCTGCAAGATAATCCGCTTGTTGTACGATGTGGTAGCGATCCGAGTGATGGGAACATAGATTTGCTTGACGGCTGCAAACTGGATACACGGGTGCGGGAGCGGCCGTTGTGACTCGTCGTTCAGTGTGCGAGTCAGCTGCTCTAGGCGAGCTTCGATACCGTTGGCCGCCTCAGTGTCAGCCGTAATGTTTGGCGAGTTTCTCCAGATTGACTAGGCGGAGGAACAGGATCAGTTAGTTTATGCTCCGGAACAAACTCTATTCATGACAGACATATGAGGCGAGGGGGGGCATTAAAATCTGGAGTAGCTTACCAGTAGTTGACCATACTCCTTTTCAAAGCGATTCAACCGCTTGGCGGGGTCTTTGGCGGCATCTTTGCGGTTACTTGGATTGGGGATTGACTCGATCAAACGAGTCCACTATCATAAAAGAAGAGATCAATGGTTAGCAGTAGTGCTTGCAAGATAATGTTGGTTCTCGGGCTAGGCCATACAAAATCCATGATGACGACGGCGGTGTGTTTGTGTGTGTGTGTATGGTGGGTAGGCGTATGTAATGTCTGTATTTTCTTCTTTTTTAATCTCCTATTTTCTCCTCTGACGGAGAAATATGTGTTGGTGCGTCCCGTCACCAGTTAGACGTCGATAGCTTCTTTGTACGTGTGTATTCAGTATATCAAGGAAACTAGTAGTCTCCGTTTCTGTGCCGCCGTAGTCGAATCTCAGACTCACAGCCAAATCAATCAATGATGTAGAAGCTGGGCTGCTTTGCAAACGGGGCAAACGGCGGGGGCGCTTTAAAATATAGAGGGGGTATCGTCTCGTAACGTCGTCAAGCCCACTGCTTGGGCCCTTTTTTTTTTTTTTCGCTCTCTTCTTCTTCTCCTTCTTCAGTGTCGGGTCAGGTTGTATATGGACTAGAATCTGGTCGGTTAACTTTCCGGGCCCTCGTGGGTTGTTCCGGCCGTGGCAATCGGGGAGTTGAAAATGAAGAGGGTCGGTCGGGTGAGAGAAATGGAAACGAAGAAGGTAAACAGCGGTCGGGTTTGATTGGGAAACAGGCGTTTGTCAAGATGGGTTGGGGATGGGGATGGGGTTGTGGTGAGTGGGTATGCAAATGCAAGGCGGCGACTAGAGGATTGATTCCTCTGTACAGGGTGAATGCTAACAAAGTATATGAATCACTGCAGCACTGACGCCATCAAAATAAAGAGACAGTTACAACGCACACCATGCCTCCAAACCGATGCATTGATGGCGTGGAACCGGCATATGATCCGGTGATGCGAGAGAAATTTGAAGCTACGACGTTGAGATTATCGCGCTCACAGTGTTTCAATTTTCTAGCAGCCTTGTGGCTACTTCTACATCTGGAATTAACTACATTTCTGTGTATCACATTGTGCAATCAATGCATTTATGCTTATTCATAACTCAAACTATACTTTTGTCCAATTGTGGGGTGCATTCTGAGGTGCAGTTACGTGTTGGCAGCGGATTCACGATAGAGGGGGTAGCTCCTAAGCCATCCTGGAATGCCAAAGCGTAATTGATGTGGATTAACAGGGGTAAGCTAAAGGAAGTGTGGCGTCGAGCTTAATTGACGCCACATTTGCACACATCCCTACCGTTGTGATGGTACCAGGGTTAACATATTATTGAAATAATTATAAATCGTGATAAAGCAATCTTTATTGCTATTTGATTGCAGACATATTAATAAGTCGAATAAAGAGTCAACATGTAAACAGACTGTAAACTTTGGGGTCAAGCAATAGTGCCACACCTCCACACCTCTCACGATCGATCCATCAACTCCCCATTTCCCTCCCCTCTCTTCATTCTCTTCATTCTTTGTTACTCTGATATCTCACCACCGAGATCCTCACTTAGACGCTTACATAGCAAAGCGGTGGTGAGGGTGATCCCATCCCAGATGGATCTCATACTCTTCCTTGGTCATCTTCCCCTCCCAGTGCTTAGGATCCAGTCTCCCATCACGGTCACCTCTCGCTCTCTTCCCGTTCTCCCAGCTCATGTAGAAGAGTAGACTACAACCCAGGATAATCATACCCAACAGACAGCCCAAATTGATAGAATGGCCAGTGACATACTTGGGAGCATCCTGGGCAATGTATGTGAACGAAGACAGGAAAGATGCCAGGTTACCAATGGTAATAACAAAGCCTAGCACCAAAGCACGTACGTAATGAGGCGCCGTATTAACACTGACCCACGCCAGAGCAATCGGCGGCAGACTAGCAACACCCATGCCGACAAAGAAAGTACCGACATACTGCAAAGCCGGAATAATCTGGTACGGACCCGCCTTTTCACTTCCCGCAATGAGAAGAATGAACCCGATAGCCGCCAAAGCAGCAGAGCAAATCATGGGAATACCGGAGCGTCCCCAGCGCTGACTCCACTGTGTCATGATAATTGTAGCAATGAAGGCGGCGATGTTTGGCGGCACAGTCAGCAAGTTGGCCTTGAGTCTGCTTCCTTCGGGTCCAACAATCGCCTGCACAATGGTCGGAAGAAACATGATGTAACTGGTCAATGTCTCAATGTTGAAGAAGCAAGCCAAGGCCATCATGGGAGTCAGAGGGTTGAAGATGGCGCGACGGACAGCCGGCCACGCCAGGCGATCCTTCTTGAGAGCCACGGCCACAGGGAATGCATTGTTGCGGACGGCTGATTCGCTGTCGACAGTGGCAGTCTCAGCATTGGGAGGGCTCTGATACTTCATGTCACAGGCCATCATGCGCGAGAGAGCGAGATCGCGTTCAGCGGTGGAGAGGAAGTGACAGCTGGATGGGTTTACAGGAAGCACCAAGAAGGCGAAGATACCGATGCAGATGGTGATGATGCCTTCGATAAAGAAAATCCAAGACCATCCGTAGTAATTGTTAGTGTGAATAGAACCAAGACCAGAGGCGAGAAGCCCGCCAATGGCCGCGGAGATTGAGGTACTGGAGTAAAAGATGCCGGTGCGGGCAGTGAGTTCCTTGGCTGTATAAAAGAAGCCAAGGTACAGCATGACACCTCCGAGGAAGAAGCTTTCAGTGATGCCCATGAGAATACGCATGACACAAAGCGCGGCATAAGACTTGACAAAGCCAGTGCACAGTGTCACCACGCCCCAAGAGGTGATGACAATCGACAGCAGCCGACCTGGACCAACCTTGCGAACGAGGAGGTTTCCAGGAATGCTCAACAGCAAAAACGGGACAAAGTACAGCATCATCATGACATTGATCTGCACGCCATGCAAATTCAACTCTCTCACCAGTCCGTTGATCAACGCATACCCAATGGCCGCACGATCCAGATAGAATAGCATCCATGCCAAACAGATGGATGGCAGGATACGCCAATCGAGCTTCCTGACCACCTGCTTCTCAAGCGCCAGGCGCTCGGGACTCATAGCGGCAGTTGACGTAAGGCTGCTATCAGTACGGGCACCAGGACCGACGTGGGCAATGTAGTCATTGTCGGTTTCTTTGTGGAGGGAGTCGGGAGTGACTAGAGTAGAAGATATGGGGTTATTCGAGGACGTGGCCGTGGTCGAAGCCGGGGCCGGGGGAGCGGCCGGGGTCTTTTCGGACGTGGGAGACATGATTCAAAGAGAAGAATAAAGAAAAAAAAAAGGATCTTGAGAACAAAAGAGATTAGAATAAGATTTTCATATCGTTTTCGGATGTAAACAGAACCCGAAAGAGAAGATTCAAATGACTTACAGAGCCGTGGATGGGCGGCTTATATATGGATTTCTCTTCCAACTCTACAATACCAATGATTTCTGTAGAGCAACAGACACTTGAAATGCCAGGGATATACAAGACAACCTAATCAGTGTTGGTGATAGCTTCCAGGCTAAAAGATATGAGACATTGGCATTAGTTTAGCGCTCCAAGCCACACAACCTATTCAAACATACTCAATAAATCAGCATCTAAGTGCACTTCAAGTGGAGCAGATCAAGAAAAATCGCCACAGGCACTTGTAAGCTTGAAGAGGCACGCAACTCTTCACACCACAAGCAGAGAGTATTTATATTATCTGCAGATAAACAAAGAGCTAGTTACAGCTCCTAGCGTGGTCTGGACCGGGTCCTGGAAGCAGGCGGAAATACTAAATGGACGAGTCAGAAACGAGGAACGATGGCACATGCGGCAAACACCCGAGTAATCAAAGAGATTGAAGACAGTGATGTGCAATGTAGTGGCGATAGTTGAGATATCAACAGTGTGGCTGACGGATTATCTTAGTGGAGATGGTTTCAGATTTGGACAAGAGAGTGAACGAAAGAAGTAAATATATAACAAAAGATGATGGAGGAGAAAGAGGACGGAATAAGAAGGACAACAACGAAACAAGCAGAAGTTGCTGATAGATATACAATACCTTGGGAGTCTCTAGCCGTGACACAAGATTCAGCGTCTGCTTCGATCACAACCACTGGGGCAATAACCATTGAGAAATAACCATTGAGAGCAAGTCTTGGCGTGAATACAATCCTTGGCTTTTACAACAAGACATGTCTAAATACAGAAGTACTAGCCACAGTTGGATCGGAGGTGTTAGACACCCAACAACAGTGAAGCAGTGGGTTCTCTAGTAGAAGACAGGATAGAATGTGGACGGCTAAGAGAGAAATAGGGCAACAGATACGTCCAAACCCGAGCAGGCTAAAGTTTCTTTGTTTGAACTCTGTGAATGTGAAATAACACTGCTGAATAGAAAAGAAAATACTCACTAGCGAATTTCCCGTGTCTTGGCACACTAGTGAGCGGCGTCGTGGTTTTGTCGTTTGTACAACAAAAGGCCTTTTAGTGGCGTTTATTTTGCTGGCAGTTCTTGTGAATCAAGAATAAACAATAGCCAACATATCATTCTTCGTGAGATACACAGTCGAGAAGCGAGTTCTTATACTCAACTATCTCCCTCCCAATGGTGCCCATATCAAGCCGTAAACAAGACGGCAACAGAGGTACAACAGATGACTTATGCATGTTCTAGACGGGATAGCTTCTCAAGTTATCCAAAGGGGATTCTGTTCATGACAGTAGAGCAAAAGGCAAGACAGACGGAAGGGAAACAGGCGATATCAGACGGCCGATGGACTGGAAAAGAGCTTATTGGTATGACGATGCGGGGGGGAGGGGGGGGGGACTGCAGGCGGACAATGTCTATTGATCCAACTAGTTCCTTTGGGTGCTTTGATTGATTGTGTATTTGTTGTGTCATTGTTGTGGTTGGTGTTATTGTGGAAGGAATTAACGGAGTCTTGGATATGTCGCGTTCTTTTTGTTGATTTTTGAAGCTCTTGTTTCTTGTTTCTTTTGTCAGCAAATCTTCTGGACTTGGTTATTTCCTTTTGACTCACCGTTGGAATATCACACAGTAATGCTCTGTAACTTTGTTCTCAGTTAGCACAATCTCTCTCAATATGTATGGGTACTTCTAGAACCACTTACAGTCACTTTGCAAGATTCCCCTGACTCTCTTCCTTTTCGTGATAATCACATTAGGTTACACACCCAATAACATCCTGTCTTCTTGGCATCCTGGCAGCTACCCCCCCTCATACACGCCCACCCCTTGCAGTTTCTCTGTTGCCCCTCAAAACCAAGTCTTTCCCGTAGTCTTTGACATCTCAAGACCGTCTCTCACCCAGCGTGCGCCATCCCGAAACCTGCAGAATCTTTCGCTTGTGCTGGCCAATCACATTTGATTCTTCCCGCCCTGTTGCGTCGCGGATGGGTTCACTGCCCGCCAGGGCGAAAAAAGCCACGAGACAGGGCTGGCGGAAAAGAGCCAGACATGCTGAACTGGAATGTGAAAGTTCTTGATTGTCGAGTAATCCTTTCTTCGTGTTGGCTTTGGGAGTCGAGTCGTTGGTGAAGAGAGCAGGCATGTTTGAGTCGTCCACGTCGATAACTTCCTGATTTTTATGTGGTGAACCATCGATCCCTCGCCATCACAAAGCAGGTGACCATTTGCAACGTCGGCTATTGTATATCGTTGCAAAGATGTCCCACGAGCCAGACGAAGGACAAATGCTGTGATGGTTTCTTTGGCGAAGAGAGGGGAAACGGATGAAGGAGGGGGCACGGCAGGTCCTGGAAAAGTCGATGATGGCTGTAGCGATCGGGAGATGGCTGAGGTAGGACATTACCAGAAGATGTGTGAATAGAAGCGATAAAGTTGGTTGATTTTAAATTGGAAATTGACAGGAAAAAAAAATATGCTCTGATGGGAGCAATTGTATTCATTGGCTAAAGCAAGAAAAAGTATTTTTCATTGTTTATTGTGAAGGAAGGTATCACGACCAGTGTTTATATTAGGGTTATGTCATGTTTTTGGGTTACGAGCAACATCCCACGTAACACAACACTGCGCGTCGTTCGAGCAACAAATACTTGTTGGCTTTTTGGACAATATGAATTGGGCCAGGATTTTTTGATAGACAATCAGTATTGTTATTAACCTATTATTTGGTTTTATTTTGTGCCAAAGTGGAATGCTCATGAGACAAGGAGATGGCTTGGTCTGCTGATAGCCGAACACCTCAAACACCCCAGCATAAGGGCCAATGGCCACTCTTCACCCTGTGGCTTTTGGCTTGTCTCAACTGTAGTTGAGCACCACTATAACCATGACCAATCTGCGCCGTTCTTCTTTATTGGTCGGATTCTATTTGCCAGTGCCCTTACCCACTGGACTCAAGCAGCTTGTCTCAGTCACTCCATGAGAAAATAACCCCAAACGGGCAACCCTTTGGTGATCAGTGGGCGGTGAGAGAAGATTGTAGTGAATCTAAAGGTCGTAGATGACTGACTCCTGGACGCTTCTTCTGTGGGCCAGTGTATCATTCAGCTGTAGTATTCAGTCTGAGCCCATATCTTCAAGCTCTATATCCGGTCATCTGAACATGAAATTGATGCCAAACTTCCTGCCAATATCAAGCAAACTTGCCTCATCCAAAGAGGACAAAGCTCTTTCTGTGAAACTCATAAACTTTCTCTGATCGTAACTGGCAATATCCTTGTGTCTCTGTAGTGTCATCTAAAATAGGAAACAAGCTAAGATAACATCTTGAATGCCATCCATGGTACTTGGGGACAGCCAAAAAACCACTGTCACTCGTAAACTCGACCATGAAATAAATTCTTGACAGATTCAAAAACACGTCTACTGCGTTCTGCTCGCCGTTACGCGTCTGGCAGTATTTTTTCTAGATTTTTTCCTAAGAGGTTATGGTCCCACAATTTCCCCTCAACACCACAATATGCTCCATGATGTATGGTTTCCAGCTTCACATTCTGCCTATCTGCCTGGCGTAAACCAGATGCCTAAAGTCCCAAAATGGCCTCCCCCAGTACTAGAATATTTCCCAATATGAAATGCTAATCTCCTAACTTGTACAAGTCCGTCAAATCACTCAGTTTTTTTTTTCAAGCGGATTGGAGGACGCAATCAGTGAATGGGAAAATGGGAATACTTACAGTGTCTTTTTCGACAATTTGAAGTGATTTCATCTTCTTTCACTTAACTCCCGCAGCCACCTGAATCTCTTGTCGAGTAAGTAATCTCTTCTCAAAATCCATCACTTCATAGAACCACCAACTGATAGCTTCCCAGAAATGACTCTGCTTCCTGCTCCAATCATTATTTCCAAGAGGGTTCCCCAGCGTTCGCCCTCTACTGACCTTGGCGCTCCCCCAGCACGTCCTTGGCTCAGAGTTTAGCGCCAACAAAGATCCCCGCATGACCGATACCCCGTACCCCACCATCGGGGAACCCATCATGGCCCTCGCGAGCCCCGTCAACTTACCCATTCGTGGTCGTCTCGCTCCCGCCGCCGCTCCCGCCCCGTCTGCTCTCTCTGCTATGATGGCCACCGCCATCATCATCCCGACTAGTCCTCGACGCAACCATAGTCACTCTCCCCAGACTCCCCGTGCTCTAATCCGCAGTCAGGTTACTCGTCTGCAGACCTCTCCTCTTCGTCGTGCTCCTCGTCCTCCCACCAATCAACAGTTGACTTTGACCACTAGGTGTCCCTCCCAGCAGAAGCTGCTGGCGGCTCGTATCAAGCTCATTAATGACTTAAAGGAAATGACTCAGGCGAGGATTGCCAGGGAGAGACTTTCTATGCAGCAGAACATGCGACTCCAAACGCTGACGCGGAACTTGGATAAGATCTTGTGCGATGAAGAGGAGCGTCTGACTAAGCTGTAGATGCCTGGGTTCTGACATGGGCTTCCAGACTGTGTGAAGTTAATGGATATGGTGGATTTGGGTGGATGGTTCTTTTTCAACCTAATAGTACCCAAGCCAGAATCTTCATCAAGAGTATCAACATCCGCAACGTTTCTTGATCGTCACTATCCATCTATAATGATCCTTCTACAATGATCCTCCTCTTCCTCGCCATAACCATCTACCTACAATCTACATCCGCCATCAAAACTGTATGCCGCCAAAAATCTACTCTCATGTTACGATCGGGCTCCTGAGGCGCCGAGAGTCCACTCTTGGCATACGTACACAGTTGCAGGGACATGACCCAGTCTTGGCGCTAAAGAAACCCGCGGCTGTCTGTAAAAGAAGATGGTTCGGCATGGAGAATCGTGTAGGACGGCAGGAAGATTTATCATCTTGGAACGAGGTTGTCGACGGATGATTGGTAGGTGGGTCCGCTTGGTAGATGGTTTTTTCTTCTATTCCGTTAGATGTGTCCGTGGTCATGGTGAGGATTAGGAGTTCCTCTAGGATTTGGTGAAGAAGAGTAAACAGAGACAAATATCAACTCTCCTTGCTCTTTGAATAGGTATTTCCGTGGTTTTTGATCTTCGTATACTACCATGGTCCCGAGCTTACTAGAAGCATGTCCATATCTGTATAGTCAAAGAGTGCATACCAGGCGCAGGATGGTTTAATAGATGCATTACAGACAATATCCCTTTAACAACACCCTGCAATAAGAGGACTGGTGGCATCTGGATATTTGCCCATTTATAAGTCGATGATGGAAGTTCTTTAGTTAGATGTTTTGACGGAAGTCTCATTTCATTCTCATATGAGATTGAAAGCCAAGAGCCAGCGAGGGTAAAAAAAACCTCGAGGAGCACGGGCAGCCAAGATTTAGATATCATCATAGGTTGTGGTTGAGATACATGCATAAGATGAGGATGTGGGGGGGTGAGCCGGAGATCACAGGAGCTAAATGCTGACAACCGCAATGGCGAGGCTCGAAAGAAGTTGGTTCAATTGGAAAATAAAAAGTTGAATAAACAACTGTTGTTGATAACGAAATCGGTGTTTTTGATGGCTTCTCTAGAAGACGGGGGGGAGAGGGCAGTAGAGAGTGGGAAGGGGATTAGAGTGAGAAGATTCTTCTGGTTATTGATCAGAAATCAAGACTTTGTAACTCATCACTAGTAACAAAGAAGCCGTATATTTGTGTGTTGATGACCACGATATCCACTACTTTTACTTCATCTCTAACTCGGCATTCGGCCCTCTTCCGCCATTAAGCCTATGTATATATATATATATATATATATATATATATATATATTATTTTCTTCCGGACTTCCTCTTTGAGAATCCCTTCATCTATTCATTATATTTTTTTTTGTTGTTTCCATGTCTCTTTTCCTCTCTTTTCTCATGCTTCTCCAACTTGATCGGCCGGGCCTGGAGTTTGAGGGCTATGTATGTGTTCTGCGAACTGTCGGACAGTGAGGGTAAAGGCGATACTGTTTCCTGCTATATACCATGACAGTAAGCATGTGTACGTACATATGTTGTAGAGGGATTTGATATCAACTCCAAGGGCGCGGATCAGATTTATATTCTTATTGAATAATGGAGGAGGTCAAGGCTTGATCTGGAAAATCACCACTTCCATTGCTAAAAAAAAAAATCCAGGGCTCACCGTTCCTCCACGCTAATGACGTGTCTAGGGACGGCCTCAGATTGTTTGTCATGCGCCATGTCTATCACAAAAAGGTCAGAGAGTCTGGAGGAGACAACTCTGGGGTCAGGTACCCACGGCAATTCAGCCTGTATTCCCAGTAGACGGCGGTTGTTGTTCTGTCTTCTCATTTTAAGGGTTTGTTACAGAGTTTAGCATTTGACTATTGTCAAATATACTTGAGCTAATGCAATGTGGGCAAAGGTTTGAAAGTCAGGAGGAGGGGGGGCTTGATATCACATAGACACCTGAAGGCGGTGGACAGTGTGTTATTGTTTAATGCGGATGTGAGGTGAGTTGGGTCAGTGCTTGGTAAAGGGTCCCTCCACACGTTGCTATGTACTTACTTTGTTGTAATATCCGATGCCAATATCAAAGCGGGAGTGAATGGACGCTAATCGAACAAGTAGACTCGAAGTTTGACAATATTTGAAGAATATAATGTATATATTTTTCAATATTAATGCATGTACCTATCTACCAAACCACTGAATCTAGTTTCTTCACTTTCCCCTCATTGTACCCTACTTACTTGTCTCACATTTCATGAAAATCCGGGGTCAAGAGTCCCAAACTTTCCCCAGAATCTCCCGCATGAACACCTGGAGAAAAGAAGCGAGACCCTTATTTATCTTAATAGGGTTATGCTGGTTTCCCCAAAGCCTATTCGGCCCTTCTGAGGTAACACGACGGAGAAAGCCCCCCAAGATTAAGCCTCAAGGCCCTGTAGGAAGCACTCTACTTGGGAATTTTTACAAGGACAAAAGGGACAATTGACAAAAGAGAAAAGCAGACAAGAGAGGAAAGACAATGACGACAGCCGGAGACCCGGATATAACGGGTGGCAGGTTAGACAAGATGATACCATGCGGTCATGTATGTGTGTACAGGACACTTGGAACTGCCTTGGTCTGCAAATGGAAGAAAGAACAGAACTGCGGAATAAATAAAGAATAACATAAATCATATGTTGGAATAGATCTATTCAGTAAGCTGCAGAATTTGTCCTCTCCATTTACAAACTGGGCAACAAAAAAGTGGCGTGAGTATCCATTTACAGCGATTGCCTGACTGACACAAACGACCCAAGAAGCCCACAACCCAAACCCATGCCTTGTCGACTCAATGTTACAATCTTTGTCTCCTGACTCTCTTTCAGAGCCGGTCAATTATAGGAGAGGTGGAATTCTGGGGGACCATTACCGAATGATAACAGTTGTATGATAAAAGTATAGGAGTACCAGCCTATATACCTCACGGGAGACATAGAGTGGATGGTGATACGAACTGTGGCCAAATGAAGCAAGTTCCAGCGCCGAGAGACTAGAGACGGGATAACGGACGGAAAGGACAGCGAACGGCTAGAGATGCCTTGTAGACCGGATTGAAAAGCAGAGTCTCATTGTTTGACAAAAGCCAGACAAAGTCAGGAGGGTTCTGTTGTGCAATAGAGGTTGCTTTGCACTTGATGTAGGTACCACCTAGAGAGACACGGTGAATGCAGTGTAGCATGGACTGGCTGTGAGTTTGAGTTTAAAAAAAAATGTGTACATATATGATGAGACTGTCTAGTCGGACATCTGATTGGTTAGTGTGGGATGGCGTCGTACGGGCGAAGGAGATGGTATCCACGAATCAGGGTCGGGGCCGAAAAGGGGGAG
>MKGJ01000037.1:13361-65960 GCA_002018255.1 Bretziella fagacearum | reverse complement strand
GGGGGGGATGATGGAAAGGGCAAGAGATTATAGATCGCGATGTGCTGGATGGAGAATTTGCTCATGGATTTCGCCTACGTAAGTGAGAGTATCTGACCAGTCGGAAGTCGCTGAGAAAGGACAGATATTGGCTGGAAACGGATAGGCTGTGATTGATATCACCAGATATACGAGCTTCTATTTTGAGATACACTTTGTGCGAGTCAAAAGTATTTGTGATATTTATCAACTGATATATCATCAAGTAACACTGATCTTCGACTTGTTTCTCCGCAAAAAATGTCTACAAAGGGTCCTTTAGAGGCCACCAAAGAAAAAAATAATGAAAAAAAATTAAATTAAATTCTGGAAATAACTTCATGGATCCCACAGAAACTATTCCTAATCCCGAGTGTCCACGCGCAATCCATCCACTGAAATACCCTTCTATAATAACCTATGGCACGCTAGAAGTCTGCCATCGTGGTCCTTTGGAACTTAAACAGGTTAGCGGCATCATGAGGGATTTTCTAGTTGGTGTTCCAGGACGACCATGAAAGAACTGAGGGAACTCGACCGAAAAGCGAGCAGGGAGAAAAGTCGATCATGACATATTGGAAATTTCTTGGAAGGGAAAGGCCATGGATTGGACATGGACAGATCATGACGAGGGGGGAGGGGAGGATCTGCTCGATAACCAAAGAGTGGAAGGGGTTTATATTCCGGGGGAGGGGATGGGTTCTGGGTTGGGTTGGTGATGTGCTTTTTATTCAGTAGTGGATTCTCTCTGCAATGTAGCCATCGCGTCAGCTGTCAAAAACAAAAATGGTTACTGGCTGGTCAAGTTTGGGTGATGTGATGCTGTTGAATTTTACTGGCAAAGTCGTACGAAAACTTCAGCCATGAGGTGAGTATGAGGAGACGAAGTAGTCAAGGGTTGTGATAATTAAGAGGCCGGGGGTTAGACACTTAGTAATAGAGAGGTACTTTGTCATACTAGCTATCATGGAGTGATTACAAGTACCTGAGTATCATGTCGCATCCCCACACCAACTGCATCCTATATTCTCACCCGCTAAACCCTGGCAAATCTGGTTTGCCCCACATTTATAGAAATATAGGACTAACAGAAACTGGCAACCCCGGTTATCATCACGTGTCAATCTGCTTGTTACTCATGATAAACAACCGAAAATTAGCAAGTGAATTTGTAAAAAAGAATTTGATGAATAACACTGGAAATAAATACATAGCTTTAAGTACCAGCCAGGATATTGGAATAAAAGAAAGAAAAAAAAAAAAAAGAAAAAAA
This sequence comes from Bretziella fagacearum, assembly GCA_002018255.1. NCBI lineage: Eukaryota > Fungi > Ascomycota > Sordariomycetes > Microascales > Ceratocystidaceae > Bretziella > Bretziella fagacearum. The sequence goes on along the minus strand of MKGJ01000037.1, from coordinate 64,669 downwards.
AAAGAGACAACAGAAACGCTGTGCTAAATTCCCGTTGAGCATCTCCTTCCATTTCAAATACAAAAGCGCCAGCAACCAGTTGCCCAACGGGGGAGGAACAGAGTTTTCACCCAAGTAGTTACTTTCTGTTAATATCTGGTTGACAGAGGCAAAATATGTATGGTCTTTGCTTGCCAGCGTACCTACCAATTCTGTCATCATCAGGTCATCCACCACCTTCCCATCTTTCATTATTTTGTCTCCCTTGCTTCTTGCCATTTGTAGAATCTCTTCAGTAGTAGGTAGCAGTTTCCCAAAATTTCTAGATTGTAGCATTGAAGTTAAAAGAGGGGAAATAACGGCTGATTTGTCCTGTTCAGCCTCGTCCCTGGTTTTTTTTTTCCCCCCTTCTTCGTCATTTAACCATCGTCATCGACATCGTCATCAGACATTTTCGACTTCAGATTCCTAACCTTTTGCGGGTTTTCTCTCTTTCGTCATTTTCTTTTTTTGAGAATCCAACAAGCAAGTACATCTTTATTTAATTCCCCAATTCATAATCAACGAATTCCCCGCTTCCCCAGGTCATCCCCGGCCCGAATACGCTTCGACACCACCCACACCCTAAAAAAAAAAAAAAAAAAAAAACACGGGGTAACGGGCGCAAAAGAAAAACAAAAACAAAAACAAAAACAAAACATTGAATGGCTCTTTGCTCCAACTCGTCAGTGGACTTGGCCTGCATAGGAGAAAAAAAAAGCAGGGGTGTTTCTTGGGGGAGGAGAGAAGGGATTGTGCGCGACAAGGCTGGCTGGATGATGGATTGGCGGGAACTTGTTAACCGAACTCTAGAGGAGCAGAGGTGTTTGTTGTTGCTTAAGCGCAGTAGTGACGAACGAGCTAATGAAGATAAAGATACTAACAGACAAAAAGATACAGAAGTTCAAAGTGGCGGTCCGTCGTATCGCATTACTTGTCAATTGAACACGAGTCGAGTTGAACCAGATTATAACTTACTCGATATCACGATATATCTGTTGAATAGTCGACGCGGAACCCGCCCTCACCTTGACATCAGAGGGATTAAATATCCCGCTGGTCCCGAGATCCCGCCTGTTGTATTGACGAACCACTAAACTATTGAACTTCCCCAAGACAAAACACACACCACCACAAGTACAGTTGCTGCTCAACGGGCTATGCTCATCTTCCAAGACTCTGAACCTTGGTGCTAGTCTCTTTCAATGTCTCCCCCCCCCCCCCCCATCAAGCGCCAGAACCATACACTTGACCCAGTAATTCTTGGAGAAGGTCTCAAGATTAAGCCTTGAAGAGCAATGTCTATAACAACCGACTACTATAGTTAAAGCACACCATCATCACATCCAAGGAGTCTTAGCCACAGACTTGCAAAACTTTGCCTAGGTGTGTCCACAAGTTCCCTCTCACGGCCCTCGGTTTCCTCTTTGTTTGCCTCCAGGTCACCTTTTCAACCCCGGATTTCACTCTTCTCCCACTTTGGTCACTCTTCACACATTGCTTCTTTTCTTGTCTCTGTTCGCTTCCGCTTATTGCACACATCAATTCGCGAATTAACCGATCATCTCGACCGAATAAGAGCATTCATCCTTGATCCCACTCTTCCTCCACCTCTCTTCCCCCCAAAAGGGAACGCCGTCCTTGATCCCAGATTCCCACTTCCATTCCATTCCCCTCAGGCCACAACGTTAAAAAACATTGCCCTCTATATCTTCCTCATATTCTCTTGGTATCCCATCTCTTGTTGATCTGCTGGTTTTTTTTTTTTGGTCTTCGCCAGACATTTTTGCCACTGACACTCAAATTTTCACCGTTCTTACCGTTGTAGCTAATCATCTGTGGCTCTTCTTGACTTCTTCCACCTTACATCTTTATACATTATATACACCACCGAAGTATATACACCTACTCCCACTTCTTAAATTTTTCTAACGACCATCCAATTTCAGCTTTCACGTCCCAACGCCTGTAACAGTATATCACCTCTTACCACCTCTTAAAATTGTCCGACTCCCGGTCAATTCGCATCGACCACACACTACGATCGACAGTTGAAATCACGAAACCTTTTTTTTTTTTTTTTATACCACCACCTCTACATCATCACATCATCACTTGTTCAGACCACCAGTCCACTTTGCTTCACCAACTTTTCCATAACCTACCCACCGTGGAACAACAAAAGCAACCCCACCTCAAAATGACCCAGGCCGTTAAACGCGCCTGCGATGCGTGCCACCGCCGCAAGGTCAAGTGTGATGGCCTCAACCCATGCCGCAATTGCAATGCATCACAACTCGGTTGTACTTATAATGCCATTCCTCAAAAGAAGGGCCCCAAAGGCTCTCGTGCCAAGGTCATCTCCGAACTACGGGAGACTCAGCGTCAAACTACACTCCTAGCGCGCCTCCATTGTCAAATCACCAGCCGGCATCTAACGGTGCCACCGCCGTCTGGTGTGAACCCAGCTCCGGGTTACATTCACGCCGATCTCGTCAAGCAGAGTATCAACTTCTTCTTCACCAAGATGTACTCCATGATGCCGATCCTCGAACACAACGATGTCAACCGCATGTTCAACGATATGGACAAGGACCCAGAAGCGTACTCCCTCATTGCTTCTCTCTGCGCCTTTGTCCTGTACCAACCCGGCATGCAGTTACCCGGCCTCGACATGTACATGCTAGAAAACATGCCCTCCGCCAATATTGCGGCATCTGAACTGCTCATCGACGAGGCAATCCGTGTGCGTCGTGGCTATGACTACCTCATCGAACCCTCTCTTGCCACCATGGCTACATCATACTTTCTTTCTTGCTGCAACAAAATGCTTGATATTCGGACACGCTCGTGGTTCTATTTGCGTGAGACTGCGTCTCTGTTGTTGATGACAAGAATGGAGCGTGAGGAAACATATCGGAAGTGGTCACAACCGGAGGCCTACCGGCGTCGTTGCCTATACTGGCAAGTTTTCGCCACTGAGAGGTAAGACAGCTTCGAAATTCAACCAAAAAAAAAAAAACCCCAATTCCACTCTCAAACATTGTTACTAACCACCAGTTGCCGACATCCTTTTAGATTACTTGCTCTACAAGAATACTACCCTGTCTCTCTTCAACCCTCTGTCAACCCTCCCGAAATAACAGACGAAACCGGCCATGACCTCACACTCTTTTCCCATCTAGTATCTCTTAGCAGGCCACTAGAAGATACCATCATTAGCGTTTGGAAGAAGCTTCGTCAATCAATAAACCACGGACAAATTGAAGTCTTAAGGCGTAGTCTCGCAGACCTCGTCGCCTCCCTTGGCCCCCAAGATTCCACCGCCAACAACTTTGCCGATTATGACACCATCAACAACTGGCTTAGCAATCTCTCTTGGGAATTTCAACACACCACCATCCACACCTCGGGCGACCAACAGGCAGCATTCAATGGTGTCATGGCGCAAATCCTTACCGCCCTCCCCACTGAATTCCCCGACCAGGGTATGGAAATTATGGGCAACGCCGTCCTTGATACCATGCTCAACATGGCCATGGCTGCCCTCCCCGCACTTTCCGTCCGTCCAGTTCCCCGGAATCCTACCATGGCCAACCCTCACAAACTCCTTCAGACCCTCCTTGAGGCATTAGCGGCCCTGCGTATGGGCAACACGCGGTACATCCCGCTTGTCCTCTTCCAGCTCGTTGACGTTCTGGCGCTCCTGTGTGATCCCATGCATAACGAGGTCCCCGATATGATGCCTGCCCTAGACATGTTTGACGGCTTCGGCACTGCTGGTATCCCGCAAGGGCCTGGCTCCATGTTTGACGCAGCCAAATTCTCCATTGGAGAGCCCTCGGTTCCGCCGTCAGCGCCCCCTTTACAAAAGGGTAGACCACAGCAGATGCCACCAGTGCCGCAGGTAATGACGTCTCCGTTCTCAACTGCCTCACCAACCTCTATTTCCTCTGGCGGACTTGAGCTATCTCAATCGAGTCTCTCTGATTTTGCGATCCCAGAGCTCATGGCTATGCAACAACAATCACGTCCTCAACAACCTCCCCAACATCAACAAATACGTCTAACCGGACTCATGATTCCTCCGTCCGCTGCCCCCTCAACACAACAACTCCCCCTCCCACAACAGCCACTTCCTCAACAACAACAACAACAACAATCACAACAAATCCCCGCAACCCTTCATCAACCGTCACCGCCGCCAAACGCCCAGATCTTCAAGAGTGAGCCACCGGCACCGACAACACAGCAGGTGGGACAACCGGGGCAGCAATTTCCGGGGTTTTTGTCAGGAGGTCAGAGGGCTTCGGGGGTGTCGGTGGGAGGGTTTGGATTGCAGAGTCCGACGGGGATGACGCATGCAATGTCGGAGTTTCATATGCAACAGCAGGGGCAAAGAGGGGGACGGTTGGATGGATTGACGTTTCCGTTGATGTAAGAGGTGGTTGGTATAAAAGTTGATGAGGGAGCTATGTGTTGTTCTGGTATGATCTAGAGGATGGTTATACAGATGGACGACATGTCGGTGAGATGTTGGTTCCTTTTTCTTTTCTTTTTACCTATATATTCCCAAAGGACCTCTATGTCAGAGGCGCGCTTTTTGCAAGGCGGTGTTTTTTTTTTTTTTTTTTTTTTTTTTTTTTTTTTATTTTTTTTTTTGGTCAAGATAAAAAAAAATATGGATTTTTTGATAATATGATGATTCAAGTTAGATTATATTATGTATTTTGGTGTAAACTTTTCATAAGAATAGAGTCTATATTAGTCTGTAATCTTTCCAGCCTTGGTGACATTAGCTCAAGATGATGTATCTCTCGTCATAAGAAAATTCAAGCCGAAAATAGGAATAGATGCCAATACGTTCAACAATCATGACATCTTGACGTAGATGTTTATCAACCGCGGTTGCAACGGGAACGACTACCAAGTGATTCTTTCTTCGTAACCTGAACCAAGTATACAGGATCTTTTAGACATGGTTGATAGTCGTGCATGAATATGTATGTAGTCCTCGATGATATGGTTTGGGAATACCTCTAGACGATAGCCCTTTTCAGTTTGTGTCAAAGTTGCGCGGACACAGCGAGCTTTCATAAGTAGACAATCCAAGTAGTTTTTCTCGGCCATCTCCCTTACGGGCCCGGGTATCTCTGAAACTGCAGATTGGCTTGCGCCATCTATTTGAATCTCGAGCATTCCGCTATCCCGGTCGTTGAACCAAAGGGTTCGAGGAGGGCTTATAATGGTCAGCTTGGTCGACAAACTCTTTTGAAGCTAAAGTTCTGGCCGAGCTCCAGGATGGAACACACGGGCTGGGTGAGCGAACTGGTACCTGTGGTTCGAGTCCGTCGAGATAAAGCCAATAGAGCATCAACATCATGCGCTGTATATCGAGGCCAAACATGATTTTAGTAGAATGGAGTGCTTTGAGTCTCATGGCAATATCGAGAAAGGCATTGTAGTTATCAGTCGAACTAGTCACTACCCGATCTTGATATAGATCAATCATTTTTATCAAAGCCCCCCCCCTAGATCGGAACTGATAAAGTCATTGTCGATTCCCTTTGTTTGTTGGCATCAATAAGACGAAATTGAGGTGGAAATTTAGCTGTGCCATCGTGTTAAATGGTCTGTCCAAGGTATCAAGGAAAGGTTTGCACCAACCCGTGTTTTCGAGTGACATGGAGGGCTTGGCCTTCTCACTCTTGATAGCCAATGAAGAGCGGGCCACAATATGAGCAAAAGCACATGTAGACAGTAACCCCTCATTATGTATATCCGCTGTCTGACAAGAGTATCTCAAAATCACAGTCAAGGGCTTTGACCAGGATGTACAAATTTCACACTTCTTCACCAGGCTTTGTTATCCTCCAGTAATAAATGCTAAATGATACTTGAAACACATAACTAAACCTGGTATCTAATAACCCTGATTATACAACATCTCTTCACAAATGACTCCCATCCTTCAATCCCGTTCCCGCCCCACTCATCATCGGCACTACTTGTCCCTCCACGCCTCTATTCTTCCCAACAACTGACCCCCCACCACTCGCCCACCACTCCACCGCCACCATAGATCTCTCCACATCCATCTCTCCACTCTCCAACACCTCCCAAAATCTCTTAGCCACTACAACCCGTAACTCCGGGTCCACGACATGTGTAATCGCCTCTGCAGTAGCACTCAACCATTCCCGAACACTAGTGAGTGGCAAATTCGGCAGCGCATCAACCAAAGCTAAAAGCAACCCCGTCTGCTCACTGACCTTCTCAACAGCCGTCGCCTCCTCCCCCGCCAAAGCACCAAGAACAACAGTCCCAGCCCCAGGAGTCACCGCACGGAAACGCAACCCTTCTGCCAGTCCTTCTGCCATACCCTCCGCAACAGCACTGGCCGGAGCCGGCGGGGCTAGAATGCTGACCACAGTCTTGACAGCAAGCCGGAATTGCCGCGGGGAGACAAGAGTGGGGAATGCATTGAGTAATTGGGCAGCGTAAAAGGGGACGAGGCGGGCGGCGAGGACAGCGTGGGCGGGACACGAGAGAACGGCGAGAGTTGCAGCGTGGGCTGCTTCGAAAAGTTCCCGCAGAAGAGGTGATGGTGGGGCATCATGGGGAAGGAAACGAGAGGCTGATGTCAGGATGAGGAGATCGGCAGCGGATGGTGAGAGAGAAAGCGGCAGATGTTCCGCTAGGTTCAGGTAGTAGAGATCTAGTAGACGAGTAGGCGTATCTGCAGGGATACCAGTGGCAGCATTTGCAAGGCCATCCGTCTTGATGGCAGCAAGAAGCTTCTCGGGGGCTCTGGGGGTACCGGCAAGCATATCGATGGCACAAAGGTAGGTAAAGCGGTAAATCTGGAACCGAGCATTGCCGTCACGCTGTGCTATAAAGAAAAGATCGCGAAGGGTTCGTAGAGTCGTTGTAGCAATGACACCACCGTTAGTACCCGCACGACGCAGTGAACTATCAATAACAGCCCGAGACATGACCGCATTTAACACAGCAGTGACGGCAAATAACAAACGCTGCAGTGTCTGCATCAGTAACGGCACAGGCCCAGAAGCCGCTGCAGGTGACAAGCGGGCACCGTAGCTGTGGGGTTCAAGAGCCGCCAGTGGAGTCGACGTCCAGGCCAGCCACAGGGAAGACGCCATAGCTTGCAATGAAACTTGGGCTGCAATGACAGCCGCAGGTGACGCAGCCTGTACTGCAAAAGTCATCAGCTTGGACAGAGGGCCCAGATTCCCGATTAGCGGAGAAGCCGTAAGAGCCTTTAGGGATACCGCAGATGGTGACTCTTCAGGCCAGTTCAACAGCGCGCCAGTGGCAAACCCGGGTGACGCACCCTGCATATCCGCCGCAACCGCCTGTAGGAAAGCTCCATCTTGAAGACCACTGGGACCTCGCAGTGCAGCAACCGCAACGGGCAAAAGAGCACTAGCGTTCAAAGTCGCCAGTGAAGTCTGCTGCAGCTGTGGAAACGCATACGCCAATGATAAAACCATTGATGCCGCCGCTAACGGCCCATCCTGCAACGGCCTATGTAACGATCGATTCGCAGCTGAAACAAGCGTAGTCTCAACCCGCATCCGCATCGCCGGCGAAAGGGCCTTTGGCGTCGTGCTGAAGACTTGGGTAGGGGTGGGATTCGTTGCAAGACCCAGTAATAATCCGGAAAGAACCAACAGATGCTGCCATGGGGCAGTGCGCCCGTCGAGGGACTGTAGGATGGCCTTGGCGTATGCATCACACGATAGAGGCGCTAGAATCATCGGGGTCTGGGACCCAGGAGGTGCTGGTGTCGCGCCCGCGCGCACGCGGGTTCCGGCAGTGTGGTGGATCGATAGGATGGCCAGAGATGGCGCCAAACCGGGTTGTGAGTGCCATAGCGCGGGAGCGGTCAAGAGGTGTGCCGAAAGGATAGAGAGGTTGAGAGGATTCGAAAGGGTGGAGAGAAGGGTAGCGGAGATCCCTTGGAGTTGGGAGGTTGTAAGGGGGTTTTGGGGGGTTTGTAGGAGGGTGAGAACGTGGTTGAGAAGAGGGAGGGTTTGTGGGGGAAGTTGAGGTTGGGTGGACATTGTGAATGATATGAATAAGGGATCGAAGAGGTCAAAGTCGGGTCGGGCCGGGTCGGGTCGGAGTCGTGATAGTTGACGTCCAGTCGAGGTGGTTGCCAAATCGGGCGGCGACCTGACAAGTGCGCAAGATGGCAGTTGCGATTCGTAAGGACAAGGAAAGAGCAAACGTAAGCTAGCCCGAAGCTCAATTTTCAAACAATTAGTAAATATTATTATATACAATGGCGATAACGTCACCGCATAAAATCCAAGATGAACAGCGACGCTTGAACTGGGGCACAATTAAATCATGTCAATAAATCAGCTGCTTCGCGACAGCTTTGCTTAGTTACTGCTGGAAAGCTAAGAGTAAAATGGCTTGGCGGAACCCCTGCGGCTGAGGTACCGGTAATTGCTAGTTGGGGGATTAGGTTTAAAGTTTAGCCGTGGTTTTACCGGCGCGCGACCAGACACTAAACGAGGATAGAGACAGTTCAACGACTTGCATACATCCAGTAATACATGTGCGCTTTATGTGTTGATTCATATCACTTTGATGTCACAATCTCCTTTGCATCATAATTTATAACTCTTCACTCCTTGTATCTTCCCCAATCACCCACCCTTCACTATCGCTCATCTTCGTCTTCGCCATGGACATCATCATGGACACATCCTCCTCCTCCTCTTCCTCGTTCCACTACCCCCCCATCGGCTACCGCCGCCCCTCCTTCCCCGCCCTATCCTGGCGCATCCTAGACACAACACCCACCAAGGAATACAGCCTCTTCTATATGCGCGACATTTGGCGCTTCACCGTCATCTGGACACTTATAATCTTCCTGGTTTTCCATGCGGGTGCTGCCGTTTTGGCGTGGATTATGCACGGGAGTAAAAGGACGGCGTGGAAGTATATGTGGGCGGTGCCGTTGGTCTGCTGTGCGGTGGCGGCAGCTCAGGCGATTATTGCGGGGAGTGTTATGGGACTACTGTAAGTCTGTTTGTCGGATTCCTCGAGATGTTGTATGTATGTCCCATGTTACTAACTGTTGATAGACTTGGAGCTGTATACCGATCGGCGTATTTTCACATGTCACCATGGATTCCATTGCTATGGGGGTGGATCAACGTATTGGTGATTCTTCTATCTTCATTCTCTATTCAGGGCGGTCTATGATTGTCACTACAGTTCTCTATTGCATAGCGTTGAAATTTCTCCATCTTGATCATGAATATACAAACTTACTTCGACTCCACACTGTCTTCCGTCTTCTTCTCCTCCAACCGCCGCACTATCCTCACCGGATTCCCAGCGACAACCACCATATCCGGCACATCCTTAGTCACCACACTCCCCGCCCCAACCGTAGCCCCCCTCCCAATTGTCACCCCCGGCAACACAATACAATTCCCCCCAAACCAACAGTCCTCCCCAATCGTAATCGGCGCTCCCATCTCCGGCCCCTTTGTCCCATTCCTCACCGCCGGATCCAACGGATGTGTCGCTGCATAGAAGCTACAGTTTGGCCCCACCAGAGTCCGCGCCCCAATGGTAATCGGACATGTATCAAGGAGGACCGTGTTGAAGTTGAGGAAGACATTGGCACCCAGACGGACGTTCCAGCCGTGGTCCATCATCAGAGGTGTCTCGATCCACGGGAATTCGGCAAAGAGGCTTTCATCTTCTTCTGGGTCAGGTAGCTGCGCAGGGAGGGGCTCCGGGATCTTCATTAGTCTGTAGATGTGTTAGCCTAGGCTTGTATTTAGTGGAGCAACTTACTCGTGGAGAATCTCGACTTTTTGGCGGCGAGTGCCATTATCAAGGGCATTGTACTGTTTGCAAAGGCGGCTGCAGTCACTACGGCTCTTGATGAGATCTGGGGTGAAAGCATAGTACAATTCACCGGCAGTCATCCGGCGGCGATTCTCCGCGTGATTGATGTTTTGCATGGTGAATATATGGATCGACCACTTCGACGAATAGGATTTTTTTTCGACTGATTCTTTTGAATTCAATAAGAATGGAAAGTTCCAAATAAGCCTCATCGGTGTATCAAGTTCCCCGCTGCCCAAGCCATCCATGTCCATTGGTTAGATCATTTTGGACAACTTACACAGCCGGAAAATCACCGGTTCATCTTGACCACGACGAGTTAGCGTTCCGTCAAATCTCGTTAGTACTAGAGTTGATATAGTGCACCAGATTTTTCGTTTCTTTACATGGACAGGTTAAATCATCATTTGAGGAGTTAAAACAGTAGGGTTAGGGTTGAATATACAAAGCAAGGCATGTCACGTTACTGAACCAGGGTAAGTGCAAATAGGGATACGCAGGTCGATATCACGAGAATAAACTCTGATTCTGTATTCCCCTCCATCAATTTAATATGTTTGAATGACGTAGATATTGCAAAGTAGATAATGGCATCAAACGACATCTTGACATACTCCCCAACCAACCTTCAACATCATGCCAGTCCGCCCCAAGTTCTGTACAATCATCAGTCGTCTCGGGAGTTGAAGTGCCCGAAATGCCATGACAGGGGCAAGCCTAGAACTTGGTACTGGGCGGCTGAGAGACCTGGGCTTCCTCCCCATCCCTCCCCCCTTCAAGGCACTCACCGGATGATGAGATTCATGGTTCTTGAAGATTGAAAAGAGAATGTGCATGGAAGCATTCGTTGATGGCCTTTGCTTTGCTGAAATGATACCTTGAGCTAGCATGTTTGTTTGCTCATTGACCGACTGATTGAGGAGCTTGGGGTATAGTGAAGGGGAAAGAAATACACAAAAAGTAATAATCTTATACTTGCTTACGCGAGCCTCAGGCCCCTCCAGTTGACTTTGGCATGTCGATTTGCAAATTTCAAGACGCTACTCCAAACGACATAAGAGTACATTGGGTCTGTGACAGCAGCAGCACTAGAATACCACGAGCCCCAATGTCATACCATCATCCTCTCCTCCACTCTCGACCGCTATTGTATTGAAAGAATGCGGGGTAAAACCAGCCAGCGACCATGTTTATCAGGATTATGGCATTCCATCAGGTGGCTCGTCCACAACTCTGACTATCCCGCGCATCGCCAGACAAAAAGCGACACAAATCGTCGACTAGGTGGAGGAACAATACAGTTGGGCTGGATTTATAATTATGTGCAATGCTTGTCTGTCGTCGGTCGGTCGGTTGGTCGGTTTAGGTGGGAGGGAGAGCAACTATAAGTGGCAAAACAGAAGTGAAACATTGGGCACGAGTGGTTCCGTTCTGGGCCACACTGTGTATATTAATATGGCTAGTCTCTCTCTCATCTTCTCACTCTCTGGTTAGCCGACCCGTCCTGAGTGATTGGAGCTGCTTTTTACGGACGCATGTTGTATTTACACATGTGCGCAGATTCATAATTGGAGAATTCATCACAAAGGCTTACCGCAAAGTACGAGGGCGTTTACTTGCTGATCCGGATGTGGGCGGGGGGTTCTAGGTTTGAGGAGGGCGGAAGGGCCTGCTGGCTTATTTTGTTGAGGTTGTGTAAACGATAAACGGTGAACAAAGAGGGGGAGATGAGACGAAGAAGAGCCGGGGGGACACAAGGAGGTAGCGAACGAGCGCCAAGTATTGATGGGAATGATTTAGGGGAGAACAGGGTTATCGGAAGCGGCGGTCATATGGGCAATTGGGCTCCTGAGGGGGGTGGACGTCGGTATCGGCGAGTTTCGAAGGCGGTCGAGGGGGGGGCAAGGGCGAAAGCAACAAGTAGTCCATATGAAATCTATCTTTCAACAAAACAAATGATTGATTACTGTGCGTCATATATCGACGGGTTGTCTGGGAAGCTTGCCAGTCCCTCATTTCAAATCTTATCTCCATTTCTGAACCGGGTCAGCAGGCAGAAACATTATGCAATGGAGATATTTAAGCCAGTCGCCCCCCCTTCTTGAGCCGTCCGTCTAGCTCTGTAATCCTTTTCAATGCCTATAGCGGAGTGTCGGTGGTGGAGAAGGCTTTGTGAGGGTTCTTGAGGGAGGAAGAGGAGGAGCTGTATGTACTTACAGTGGCTCAGAGCTGGGCTGGATTTGGAGCTTGCCGTGTAAGTACCTCCATTTTTAAACATGTGACAATAGGTGAAAAACTATGAGTTAACAAAAAAAAGAAAAAATATATATCCTGGGAAATAAGGACCGGAGAAAAATATGTCACGATGTCATCATTTTATATTTATTTATTTTATATTTATTTATTTTATAGTGAGGCTCACGGATGCGTAATATCGGGAAGGAAGTTGAAAATTCTTCATTTTTGCGACTTCTTGTTTCTTGGAATATTCTCCCTCACTTTGGCAATTGCCACTTGAATAATCAAAAATTTGTGTTCTTTCCTTTTATCACATGCCGGGAAAGGGTGTCCCGATACTTTTGACCCTTTATTACATCTTCCGTAAGACAACGGTTAACCATCACGGTCCTTCAACCTTCAACATCACACGCACTGGCTTTATTGTATTTTATATTCATATCAAACCGACAAATTTTATCGAGTCGATAGCATCTCTAACAAAAAAAGAAAGCTTCATGCTGACGGATTCAATCCTTCCTCTCCACCTCTTGCCAGTCATTTTTTGCTTTCTGTGTCTGTCTGAAATCATTCTCTCTCTTCCATCTTGATCACTCACGACCTCGTCTCTTTATTCAATCACTTCTATCCGATTTCCTCCTCAATTAAACCGCAAAAATCCCTTGCGCCATCTCATCTCTAGGCTTCCTGGCTCACCTTGACGGATGCACCATGGACTGACTGGACTGCTTATTCTGTCCCGTCCACACCATCTGTGATCCCACTGTCAGACGCTTCCCCTCTTGAGCGTATATAACCATCAATAATGCCATCTTTAGCCATTGTATTTCGGGGTAAGTTCAATCCTCTATCATCAGGCTAATGGTGGGTGGAAGCTGTACCATGTCTCTCTGGCCATCCACCCGTGGAGATTGCTAGAGCGCATGCAGTAGCGGATGCAGAGTACATTTGGAGACCTGCACACTGCCAGATTCTTGGACTGCTCTCATTCGTACGCGCCTGTAGTCGCGGCTTCAAATGCTACCCAATACGTGTCTCACCAGAACCTTTCCAGAGAGCAAAGACGATGCATCAGTCGACTAACTCGCTTTATTGGACCAGGACATCCGTCGATTTGAATCCAGGATCATTCATAGTATCCTTGGTATCCCTGTTTAATCGTGTGTCTGTGGCGCTTCCACCTCGTGAACCGGGAGCCTAAACCACCACTGCTAAAGTGCATCCGAGCCCACGCCCTGAATTCCCTAGCTCAACGATTTAACAATACCCTGGTCTATCTGTTCAGGCACACAAGCTCCAAAACACAGCATTTATAGCACCATTATTATCGTTCCCGCGGTTTTCCTCCAACACTGACCGGACCATTTAGTTGATCAGATTCCCGTTTTAAATTCCGCCCGGACGTAACGGTCTAAACATTTAAATACTCATAAACTCCCCTCTTCATCTTTAGGCCTCCAAGTTCATATCATCTCATTCCTTTTTCTTTATATTCTCTTCTATACCGAGTCAGCAACGACCTATACATACTATTAGCTATACAATATTATATATACAACATGGACATGGCAGAGCAAGATACACCTCTACATCGACCAATCCCGCGCCGTCCATTCCCCTTCACTCTCGCCAGTCCCACGCCTCCGCTTGATGCTTCTGATGACTGTAGCTCAAATTCTGGGCTTTCTCCTACCGTCCCCCATTTCCTCCAGACATTCAATAACAACGATGTTGATACTCCGCGCACTCCATCTTCACCGGCGTTAACCCGCTCCGGATCTTCCTTCTTCAACCTCCACAAAGTCAACCTCAGTTTGTCGTTGGGTGTGCCTACAAGCAGCTTTAGTAGATCTTCAACCTTGGGTGGAATCTTCTCACCCAGCATGACATCAACAGATAATTTCGTCGAGGATCCACAAAGTCTGCATGATGCTGGTTCTCAGACGCCAATTTGGAGATCCAGTGTTGATGATGCTACATACGAGGTTATCAAGAAGCGATCAAACCTCCGCTATCAACATATGGGGACTGGCGGCCTTGACGTTGCCCGGAAACCCGTCGATACATCTAGCTACTACAATGATATCGATCCCGTTAGTGACTCCACCACCCCCAATGAACCCGAGGGCAATCGGTTCTCGTCCCTTTCTGTGACATTCCGAGTTGCAGTCCTGTTTGTCCTTGGCGCCGCCTATGGGAATGTTCTTTTTAGCCTCCATGCCACGCGAGTAGTTGGCACCCTTAATCACTCTATCGATTGGAACTACCTTGGTGTCTGGGGATGTGTTGGTGTTGCTCTTGGTATCATGCTTCCCTGGTTTGACTGCACCTGGGATTCTCTGTTTGGGGAAGAGGATCTCGAGTACTGTCGTACCACTGAGGAACTGTCTCGTGACCCGGACACGCTTAAAGAGTGGACGTTGGCAATCCGTAGTATTGCCACCTTTGTTGGCATCGTGTTCGCGATAGTGAGTCCTCTCCGTCATAATATCTATCCTCTTCATCTGCCAGTTCGTTTTCTAACTTGAATCGGGGGGTTTTTTTTTTTTTTTTTTTTTTTCTTTTTCTTCTTCTAGCGCCGGCTTCCTTGGGATTCTACTCTCCAAGCTTCCATTTGTCTTGCCCTCGTCAATCCGTTCCTGTGGTACATCATTGACCGGTCAATGCCAGGCTTTGTCCTGTCGACTCTTATGGGCACCATTGGAACGGTCTTCTTGATGGGCGTTGACCCTAGTATTATGCCAACGCCTCTTGCGCCTGCGAAGCTTGTGGCAAACTTTTCTTCGCCGGTCAGTAACTTGGACGACGATGATCTTATTCCGTTTGTACTACGGACGGCGAGCGTGTCGACGACGGAGACGGTGGTGTGGATGGTTAGCGTGTTGTTTTGCTGTTCATTGTGCTTTGGGAATATCGGGAGACGCATGTCGTTGTCACAGGGAGCAGTGACAAAGGGGAGATGGCAGATGAGGTGAAGTGGTTGTGACGAGCAATCTGTTGGTTGTTGGTCACTGGGAAGATTCAAGGTTGGGATTTTACACCATACCTGCTTTTGCTTTTCCACTTATCATAGCCTGTTTTTGCTTTTCAACATTTTTACGACTCCCCGACGCCTTTCATCAAGGCTGTTATGAATATCTGAATATTTTGGTTATCCCCATGTACATTTAGGTACAGATGATATATATTGCCAGTCAAGGCGAAATCATCATGCCCGGATTTGGCACTGAAAATCCATGGCACAATATACACAACCCCCAACTCTGTTATTCACAATAACCCAATATCAACGGTTTGTAACGCTTCAGCTCTTAACAACTCGGGCTCCAGAACTCGAAGAACTCCAATACGCTCTCGAATTAGACACTTGCTCTCGGATGATCCAATGCTGCCATAGGCCAAGCCTGTTTTGGACACCACGATCCACATATCCATAGGGTCTGATATGTTGATGATGTCCACTGGTATGGTTTGGCCCTCCTGAGAAGGAATACAGTCGAAGTAGGCCACGACGCCAATTTTGAGGGATCGGTTATTGCTAGTGGAATCCTGATCTGAAGCAGTGTCTGGTGAATTTGGTGATAGTTCAAATGAACATAGCCTATGACTGTATTTTAGGGCACCTGAAAGGTAGTAACAACCACTTGCGAATAGTGTATGTCTTTTGGGTCGACAGTGGGCTGAGAGTGCTTCGGGGATAGGATTCAGTATTCTCACTGTCAGTCACATGTTAGTGTTCATACTGATCTTTTTTGATTTGAAGACACTTACCGTTACAGTGATTTGATACGGATCGAAAATGGTATCCATCCCAGTAGTATATAGATGCTCGAAGACACAGGCTATCGTCCATGTGAAGACTGACCTGACTTCCCGGCCTGCGAGTCCAACTCCAGGAGGGTACCTCTGGGTTTGGACGGTTGTCGGGGTGAATGATGGCCGAAACACTCCATAGGAGGCTTGTTTGTGCATTGCCCAAGTCAACACCAAACACCAGATATTTATCAGTGACAGCTCTAAAGTAACTTTCAACGCCTCTAAATGCAGCATAACTATCAGAGATGAACGTCAAGTTACGGCGGCTAAAGCTTGATACCAGCTCCTTGTAAGCTT
This sequence comes from Bretziella fagacearum, assembly GCA_002018255.1. Taxonomy (NCBI): domain Eukaryota; kingdom Fungi; phylum Ascomycota; class Sordariomycetes; order Microascales; family Ceratocystidaceae; genus Bretziella; species Bretziella fagacearum. Next base: position 48,400 of record MKGJ01000037.1, on the reverse strand, counting down.
CACCGTGGCCTGAAATAAACTGGGTCTCTTCTGGGTCAATATGACATGCGTTGGTTGGACGACTTAATGTACGTGAAAGTTGAGCTTGTAACGATAATGCGGTGCATTCCTTGTCCGTTGGCTGGGTATAATGCCACAAGAGGCTCTCCCGTGCAAAGCAATATCGTGACTCGAACATTGCCTCATCTTTCGTAATGTACAGTCTTCGTTCCGAGAGTATTCGTTCCTGGAATGTCCAGCCCTTTGTATCCCACAATGTGGAATCAATCTTCTGGCGGAAGTCTCGATATGCCATTCGGTTTTCGATTCTAGATTTGAAGTTCCAATAAGGGCACTGAGCAGGCTTGGGCCGGGTTCCGTAAAACCCGGGAAGTGCTTTGTTTGACCGATCGTCTAGTGCACATATAAGTGTAAACTGAGCTTGTCGATAGATGACATCCATGGCCTTGAGTTGCTGATCCTTGTCTACATCCGAGTCTTGGATGATACAGAAGCGGTCTATCCATAAGAATCGCTGTTTTGGAGGACACATTGCCTTGACTAGCTTTATACAGTCCCGGAGCATCCCGGGGGTCTCCTTGTTTATAAAGCTGCCAGGCTCGTGGAACATGGCAAATTCTGTTGATGTGAGCTGGTGCACCTTGGATTCGGTTACGATATCTGTCTCCCATAGGTAGCTCAGTGCGCACCACGAGACAGGCCGTGACTTGTCAAACTCGACGAGACACATATCGTCGACGTTGATCAGCCGGAAATTCTCCGGTATGCGTGCTAAGAGAAGGCGTGAGAACGAGAAACAGTTATGAACAGTCCATGTGGCGCTCTAGCCTGAGATATTCAAGGTCATACATACCGTAGTCAAACTTGGTGTCTTTGACATCATATGCAAGACTGGACTGTACCCAGGACCAAAGAAGACTTGGGTTTAGATATAACAGTGGGCGTATAGAATCATGGCCACTATCCAGTGGTCTAGGACTATGTTGACTGGGCATGCTGGAGCTTTTTACTTCGATATTGGGTACAATATATTGATTGTTTGGAATTATTCAAAGAGCTGGTTTGAAGTTGAAGTTTAGCTACAATATGAGCAAGTAAGCTTCAAAAAGGCGGGGTAGACAAACTCTTGTCATATTTCGAGTGTGATTGGGGCCAGCAGGCTGTAGCCTGTAACCTAATAATTTAGTGTTTTGCAGGCGGCAAATACCTCAAGGTGACTTTACTATGAACATTTTACTTTCTTCTGATTTAGAGAATATCAGATTTGATATTAGTATATAAATAAAGCAAGTGAAAGTATGAGATGGTAGGATTGTCCCCAGTAAATATCCAAAGACCAACCAAGAATCCATCTATTGTTAATATCTATTGTTGATCACTGACACAGCTTATGCTATTATACCAAGAGAATGCTAACAACCTCCGTCTCAACTTGATCAATCATATCAGGCTCCAAGACTTCACAGATACCAATCCGTTGACGTAACAAATAGCGTTCCGCTACTCGATCGAGACCATCAAAGATAGTCCCAGTGCCCAAAGTAACTAACCACATATCCAATGGATCTGAGAAGTTGATTATTTCAATCATATCCTCTTTGCCCATTGTATCAGGTTGAGTATCCATGAATGGTAAGACTGGTAGAGTGACGGTGGACTCAGTGTCATCTGACGCCTGTGACTCTCCAGGTGAGTTTCCCAGACGAATACTGATTTCGCAAAGGCTATTCAGGCCAGGAGATTGTCCCTCGGATGCAGATACAGTTTAGCAGGACTAGAGAAGAGATCTTGAGAGTGTCGATGATCACTGGTTTGATGACAGCAAGATCCTCGGCAATATCCCGAGGAGAGCCAGACGCTGATGAGTGAATTTCTAGGGCAGTTGTTAGAAATCTTGAATAGTCGACTCACTCTTTGTTGTATCCTCAGGGGGACACATTGTGTACTTACCATGGATAAAGTCCTCCTGCCGTAGGTCACCATCTACATCTTTATAGTGACCGTTAGTGGCTGAATATTTGAAGAGATACATAGAGTCTCGTTGTGTCAACCCTTCATCTGCATGCATCAGAGTGTGCCGATGTCCAATGCTAGCCCAACTCCATGATGGAATATTGGACCTGTACTGTGTGCTTCCTTGGTTCGGGGCAGAGGGCTTCTCCAATCTCCAAAGTAGAGACATGGCCATATTCTCCATGTCCATTCCTAGCCATATGGACCTCTGGAACTGGCGAGCCAAGTACAAGGCAATGGATTCAAAGGCATTATAGTAATGTAGCTCAAAAGCCACATGGCGACGAGTGTATGAACCAACAAGTTGTTGGTAAGCCTCTGGTTGATTTAGAGCATAGTGTATATCTTGATCATCAATATGGCAGCTCTCAGAAGGTCGTGTCATTGTATAGGATGCCAAAGTATCCAGGCTCAGGGATACATGAGGGGAAGTATAATTCCCAAGAAGCCCGTCGCGACTAAAGCTATACTGAGACTCAAAGAGAAGCTCATTTTCGGTAAGATAATCGACGAGGTGGAAGGGTGCGTTCCTGGAATGCCCAGCCCCGAGAATTCCATTTGGTATCTTGAATCACCTGACAGAACTCCCGGTAGGCGAATCGGTTTTCAGTTCGCGAATCAAAGTTCCACGGTCTGATAAGAGTAGGCTGGGAACGACGGCTGGAAATGCCGGGTAGAGGATTGTCATCTGTCGTGCCAACTGCCAAGATCAATGTGAATACTGAATAGCGGAATATAGCATCCATATTGTTCGTTTGTTCCCGGTCCATTGTATCATCTTGCGTGATACTATATCTGTCAATCCATACATAAGAGAACCCTAGATCTCTCATAAAGCCCATGGCATCTCTTAGTACGGTTAGACATGGTACGGAGTCTAGATATCCAGGAGTGTAGAACTCGTTTATATTGGCCCGATTCAGTAAAGTCTGCTCGTGGCTATGCATTGCATTTGGCCATAAGTACCTCACAGCAACGTACTCTTGCGCGTGGTCTTTGTTGAAGTCTACAAGACATTTCTTGTTCAGGTCAACGTTTCGCATTCGAGGATGTATCTGGCCTAGACCAACCCGAGTTAATATTGGTAACAGCCCAAATCCGGAGTTGGTTTATAAACATACTATAGTCTTTGTTATCGTCGTGGGGATCTTGATGAATACTCTTGAGAATCCATTCGCGGACCAACGCAGTGTTGATGTACTCTGTTGAAGACATGACGTCCTTGGGACCTGAGTTGGGACTGTGCTTGTATATTCTTCTTCCATGCAGAGATCCGGCATGCTATTCCTGGCGTATATACTATTATACAATCAGTACACCTAGTGAAAGTGGGGTATATGATACATGAGCACCAGACTGTATCATGCAGATTTGTCACACTGTCAGTCTACTTCAATTCCCAGCCAATAGAGAGGATATCCTATCACCAAGTTCTGTTCATGCCTCAATATTCTAGAGAAATGATGTACTATTCACAGACTTATGGACTCAAGTAGACAGCATAGCATTGAGTAGAAAACAACATCATTATATGTTTAACCAGGAATTTCACAATATATACATGTGTACTTACACACTGTAAAATCACTCATCATCATCGCTAGAGTCCGAATCACTCTTCTCAGCCTCCGACTCCTCCATATCCTCCGGCCGCGGCGTCAACACAAACGCCTCCAAGCACATAATTCTATTCTGCGTCTCATAAGTCCCCACCAAAGTCCCCACCCGCGGACCCTCCTCCGGCACATAATCATCCTCCCCTTCCTCCCCCGGCGGCGGCGCCCGTCCCATAACCCCCCCCCCACTGCGCACCAAAATCGCTTCTCTCTTCTCCGGCACCTCAGGCAACCTCAGCTCCTCCTTCTTAACCGTCCACACACGCACTAACCCATCACTCGACGCCCCCACAACCGCAAAATCATTACTCGGGGTCCGCAAAACCTTAAAGTCCTTGATACGGCCGTTGATGCCCGCGGCGCGGCCGCCAATCTGCGCAACCATCCGGGCGGTCGCCCATACTTCCTTCTGCTCCGGCACAGGATCGTCGGGTGTGCGCTTGACGCGCGCATGGTTGGCATTCGGAGGGATAAGGTACTCGGTGCGGGTGGTGTAAAAGAGAATGCGACCGTCCTCGGTGGAGACGGCCAGGAGCTCGTCAAAGTTGTCGTTCTCCTCGTGGTCATCGTCAATGCGAACAACGGCGATCTGGTGGACTTTGGTGCGGATGTCACCGAGGACAGTGCACTGGACGAGTGCCTTGTAGTTGAAGACGACGAGGTCATTCTGGAATGAAACAATGTACTGGTCGCGCATAGGCACCAGTGCCGCCGTCTCATCTTCTGGATCCGCCTCGTAGTGGGGGATCCACTTGTTCAAGCGTTTCCGAATCGACAGTAGTTGCTTCTCACCATCCTTCTTGGGCGAAAGCACCGGCATCGCCCACTTCACTCCAAGACCTTCACCCGTCGAGAACCGCGACTCCTTCAACTGCATAAGCAGATCCGGCACAAACGCCAACTTCGACTTGACCAACTCACCACGCACATTGTTCCACAACCGCAGCATCTTCTCACCTTTGCTTACACTCAACATGACCGTACCAGAAGGACTAAAAGTAAAGTCATTCGCACCCGCCGGCTCATTGCCAAACACTGCCGTATCACCCGAAGGCCGAGACTCCGCACGGGGTCTCTTAACCTTCATCTGCTGCAACAACTGCCAATCACGCGTCCTCGTCACCGCAATCGTCGCATCCTCCGACGCCGTATACAGCTTAAACCGCGACGGAAACATCATGCACGTAATCGACGAACTATGATGCAACAGCGTCCCCACCTCTCTATTCTTCTTATTCTCACGAATCGGCCGCGGCGCCAGCGCAGCCAGCAGTCTATCGTCGGCCGACGCATTCGTCGGTTCAGTCTTGGGCTCATGGACGGAGAGCGAGTAGACATTCACGCGCTCATCGGTAGATCCAGAGGCCAAGAAGACCTTTTGACCCTTACCGGGCTGCGGCAGCGACGGCGGAGACAGCGCAAGGCAGCGGATGGCAGAGTTGTGTGCGTTGAAAAGAAAAGAGTCGGCAAACGAAGTAGTCGCGGGAGTTGCGTCGTCATCGGAGGGACTAATGCGTGCAATGATGCCGTGGAGGACACGATCGTAAGAGCCGGCCGCAATCTGGATGCTGTAGGGGCCGTTGTGGGCGACGACGGGAGGGGGAGCAACGACGGGGGTAACCTTCTTGGGCTTTGGGGCGGGAGCAGCGGCCTTCTTCGTGGCGGGGAACTTCCTATGGGCGATGCTTTGTTTGACAGCGGCGGCCTTCTTCGCAAGGAGACTCTTCTTGGTGGCAGCCTTCTTGACGCCGGCTGAAGAGGCAGCGTGGGCTTCAGTGTTCATTCTCTTGACCATTGTATCAGATGTTGTTGATGATAGAAATCAACAAAAATATTAGTAAATGATGGAGAAAACTATAACAATTCACGGACGAAATGAATAGTTTTTGTCGAGGCCCGAATATCATAAAAACTTGGAATTTTGCGCAAAAATTCAAGATAACAATCTTGATTTTTCGCCGCAAAATCCTTATCGATAAGGATTTTCATTGCTCCACTTTTGACCTCAATCAAATCGGTAACTGAATCCTTCCAAACCAGGCATACATCACACGTGATTTATTACACAACTAAACTTGCTGTATGAACAATTGTTGTCATTCTGGCTCATCTCATGAACCCTAGAGAGTATAATAAACTGACAGGTAAAAAAAAAAAAAAAAGACGAAATCAAACACAAGAGTATGAAGTAACATGAAGCAACTAACAAAACATATAAAAAAAAAAAAGACATGAGCAAAGTCATCACTCATCAGTACAAGTATGCCACACCACAAAGATAACATGAAAAAAAGCCAAGAGATAGATATCCCACATGACCAATCTCAATTCCACAAAGAAAAAACCACCAAAATATTCGCCATTCCCTTACTTCTTATCCAGATCCATGTCAACCATCTCCAGCGCATTCAAACTAGGAAAACGCTTGGAAAAGTCCGACAACAAATCGGAATTACCTGCGCCTCCACCCGACGGAGTGATTGGTTGCGCCGGTGCCAACCCCTTTGTTGGCGATGGCGCTCTCCCAGTTGGCGTGCCATTTAGGTGGCCCGGCTTCTTCGGCGCAACAGGCTTCGACGGTACAGTCGGCCGGTTGCTTACCAACGAACCGCCAGTAGGCATGTCTAGCTTGGTATTCAACTGGGTCTCGGATGTCTTGACGCGGATGGGCTTCCGAGGTATCTCGGGTTTGTTCGGGCTGGGAGGCGCTGCCGGTGAATTGCCTGGTACAGAAGTATCGGTGAAACGACCATATCCCTGAGCTGTGCGCTGAACGGGCGCAGTACGTTGCTCTTCAGATAACAAGCTCTGGACACGGTTTTGAATAGAGATAGCTCGAGACACACCTCCGATGCTAGCCGGAGTGGATATCGGGCCACCGGAGGACGAACTACCGCTTTCGCGCTCCGTAATGCGACGGCGGTACTCGGCCTGGGCAGCCTCAACGCGACGCTCTTCCTCGGCTAATTGCAAACGCTCAAATTCCCGGCGCATTTCAGGCGTCATGTCGTCTTCATTCTCAGGATCATGTCCATCATCGGTACGGCCATCAGTAGCCTCGGAGCCAGCAATAGGTGTCAAAATCTGATCATGGACATCCTTCATAGGCGATGGAGTGCGCGCAGGTGCTTGCGATGAACTTGACCCAGACCCATGATGACTCTCAAAGCGCTTGAAAGCATCACCAAACTTTCCAGAAAGAATGTTCTTGCCGCTAGAAAGCGAAAAACTACTACGCTTTCCGTGCTTAGACTTCTTGGCTTCGGCCTCTTCGGATTGTCGCAGGTACTCAAGATCATCACCACCCAAATCTGTTGAGGTGCGGGACTTTTCAATAGACTTCCGCGAACTTCTATCCAAAGAGCGGCGGCTGCCCTTGTCCAAAGACGCTCTCTCACGCTCCTTCTCGCGAAGGAAGTCCATATTTGACTCTAGATGTGTGCTAACAGGTCGAGATCTAGAACCGCATCCAGAAGCACCAATGGTAGTTGCCCTGTTCGGCGGAGAGACATCAAGCAGATCAATATGTGGCCGAGAAGACTCCATGGATGGTCTCGCTGAGGTATTGCGAGTGGCGGGATTGCTGATGGTAGCGGTTTTGGCGGCACCAATGGGGCGAATATCGTCGGCAGATTGTCTCATTGGATTGGTCTCAGAGGATGCCGGATAGCGATGGATCTGAGGCCTTATGACTGGGGAAATATCAACATTCGTCATGGTAGTCGAAATCAAGGACGGCTTATACGAAGAAGCGCCTTGTGATGAGATTGCTTGCAACTCTGGGTTGCTAGAAATGATGGCCTGTGCCTTACTCATAGCACCCGCAGAGTTTGAGGCTGGTTTCGGGCCAGCCGAGGCGCCAGCGGGAGTGGTAGATTTGCTTGGTGGTATAGAAAAGGCATCGTCAGTGAACTTCTCGCTCGTAATCCGATTGAATTCGTGCGGAGACGCCAATGAATCGAAATCAAACTTTCCGCCGTGATCGTGAAGCAACGAGAACTGGTCGAGCGTCGGAAACCGGGCGGAAAGCTCATCTGTAGGTTCCATGGAGGCCGGCGGTGGTGACAAAACTTGTGCAGGAGTGGAAATCTTGGTAGTTGTCGGAGGGGTTGCGGATCCTTTAGAGGAGTCTAATGCCGCAAAGGGGTCACCACTAATGACCCGCAAAGGAGAAGAACTCGGCTTAGTGGAAGCACTAGGTGAAGGAGAGGCTAACCCACTGATGCCGGCAGGAGTAGTCGATGTCGGCCGGCCTCGTCTCATAGGAACAATATCGGGAAGCTTCTGTTGCACAGGGGCTTGGTGGGAAATAGTGACGCCAACAGTCGACTTGGGTTCGGCGGGGGCGCTCTGAACGGAGGCATCAGAAGGTTTGGTCGAGTAGATATCGTGAATAGGGATTTCGCGGCCTTGCATGCGGCAACCTTCTTTCAGGACTTGGTAGATATTAGGACGGTTTGAGGGCGCTTCACGAAGCATGGCAGCTATGTCGTACAAAAGTCTAGAGGTTAGTAACGAGGGAGATGCGCACAACAATGGCGGGGGTCGGGGTCATTACCGATGAGATTGCGGAGTCTATCCGAAAAGACCGGGTAACTGGGGAAGCGCAAGGTGGCATTGAGAATAGCAAGTTGTCCTTGGTCCTCAAACGGTGTCGTATAGTAGCAAAGTTTGTACAATAGCACACCCAGGGCCCAGATATCAGACTTCTCATCAATAGGGAGTTTCCGATACACATCAACCATCTCGGGACTGCGATATTGGAGGGTGGTGTGTCTCTGGATATCGTCATCAATCTGACGGCACTCGGCAATGGTAGTAGCAGCGGGTCGGGGCGGAGCAGCGGAGCCAAAATCGCAGACCTTGAAGCGTTTGGAACCGTCAGGGGAATTGGTAATAAGAACATTCTCGACCTTGAGATCACGATGGAGGAGGGCAGGCTTAAGGTAGTGCATGCAAGCAACACCCTCGGCCACATCGGTGAAGATCTTGAGGATCTCGGGCTCGGTAAGACGGTGTTGCAAACGGGTGTTCATAAAGTCAATCAGACCACCACCATTGCAAAACTCCATGAGTAGAAACACCTCGTAACCTCCTCCTTGCATTTCAGAGGCATGTGAATCGATATAAGTTACAATAGGTTTGTGGCCTTTGAGGCGCTTCATAGTCTCGACCTCGGTGCGCATTCCGCGCAAGGTATCCTTATCTGGGACGGCAACTCGCTTCAATACGGCCATGTCAGTGCCATGGACGGGTTGCGGCATCTTGACCAGATAAACATGAGCAAAACCACCCTCGGAGAGGTATTTCTGAATAACGACCCGGAGGCCACCGACCTGGATCTTGGTTCCGGGAGCAAAGGTTCCGGGTGGCTGTGAAGCAGCCATAGGCAGATGCATCTGCACCTGTTGAGTAGCGGCAGCCATGGCGGCAGGTACAAAGGACGGTTGTTGTTGTTGTTGTTGTTGTTGTTGTTGAGATTGTAGTGGCGGATGGCCAAAAGAGGCCATTGTGTGGGTTTACACGTGGGATTGGATGGGGTGGAAAGACCCTCGAAAGATGGTGACGACAGTGGACAGAGGGGCGGATTAGAAGGACGGAATCTGCGGTAACGGGCAAAAGGTGGTCGAGGAAGGGAGGCGACCGTGGTCGAGATCAAGGTCGAGATCGAGGGGTCGAGAGGGCCAGACAAGGCTGAGCAAGAAAGGCTGAGATGACAAAAGATTGATTGATGGAAGCTACGGATGTCAGCGGAAGTTGGGCGGTGATGACGATAATACGAGGCGAAGCGGCGGGACAGCCAGGTATAGTGAGCGCGTGCACTGCACGGTCAAGCTATGCTGCTAGTATCGTAGGAATTGAAGTTGATGACAAGCGGGTCGATCGGCCGTGGGGTCAAAGAAAGGCGGGAATAGCGAGCCGTCTAGACATAGGGTCGTTGTGACAGGAGTCGCAACAAGCGAACAACAATACTTGTTGAAAAGGATATGAAATGAAATGTACTATAAAATGGCCGCAGTGAGCGCGATGATTTCGAATTGCCGCAGGTTTGAACTGCTGGCAGCCAGTTCAATAGGAACTTTACGTTGCGAGGTTGAGAGGTGGTCGACAGGGCCCTGGACGGAGGGGCTCGCTTCTGGAGAATGGAAGCTCCTAACCTTGACCGTTTTAGGTACTGTGCTGTGGGGGTTCCTGCGGCGGAATGAACAGTTTAGAGCAACACTGAAGCACATTGATACAGTGGTGCCGAATGAGCGCATTGAACTTGGAGCGCTTCAATCGGTGCGTTCATCTTCAATATTGACAAGTCACCAATCACATGCAATACAAATGCGCCTCTGGTTTTCAAAAGTTAAATCTCTCGTCCTTTATCCCTCGTTTATTGGTGCTCATCAACCGAAAACCTGCCAAACTTTAACAAGCACGACTGCTAGGGATTTCTGAAACTGAAAAAGAAGAAAAAATACAGGCGGTATCGCACAGCGCCAGGGACCTGCTAACCAGTGTTCAAGTGTAAGTAAATACAGGTACAGAAGCGGCAGTTTTTGTGGGCTTCTAGGCGGTGAAGCTCAGGGCGGTGCAGCAAAAAGGATCTAGGTCATGCAGCTAAGCTAGGCAGCCAGGTGTCCAGCTGGTGACAGCTGTAGAGTTTTTTGACGTTGACAGGTGACAGACGTCAGCTTACCACTAACAAAATCGTTATTTCCTAATCTGTCGATTATCGTGACTTGTACGTTCGACCATATCGCACCTCGTGATTTCTATTTCTTTAATGACCTAATACACGCTGATAAATCATCCGATTCACGCTACATTTTTTTACAAGTAACCCTGTTCTTGCCACTCTTGTCCTGGGTAACCCTATCAGGGGACGCATTGATTATCTTCAAACGAATGCTCTTCTCGAGACATCTCCAGTCCTAAAAGAAGAACTACAAAAACATGGTACACACATATACACACGCATATTGAGACTTTGGAACTGGTTGCTTTGGTTGCCACCCAGAATGTTTTGCGGTTCTACTTGTACGCCATCACTTCCAATGCTAAGCGCCACTCGCTAATCTTCTTATGGTACCGAGTCGGGAATGTGACTACTGAACCGAACCATGGACTAATTTTATCACAAAGTAAGACTCCACTCATTCTCAGTAATTTGGACTCTGACTTGTATACAAATATAATCATTATTGTATACTTGCTTGCCTAAGATTCACCTGCTCCAAGGCCAGATACTGATATGAGATTCATCCACAAAGCCTGAAGAAAACATGCTCATTAATCAAGATCCAAGCCTCTAACGCAGGCTTTTATCAGGCAAATCTTATTGTTGTTAGTCACCTTCATATAATAAATAGAGACTACGGCAACCTTTTGCACAAAGGACGCTGATGATCTTTGTGCTTCGTTTCAAGGTTCCTCTCATTGCAGCACCATTGGATGGAAGTAGAAAAGATGTGCATCAGTGACTTTGTATTTTTAGGCTCTACTACGAAGAACCTACAAGGTTGGATGGAAAGCCTGTCTGCTGGAAGAAGAAACCACAGATCGATCACGACAGACCAAGCAGTACCTGGGAACTTTGGTTCCGATCTCTCTTACGTGATGGTATTTTTCGGTGATCAGATGGAATGCTATGCAGATGATAGGAATGCAGCGGATGTCATGGTGACAGAATCTGGTTGACTCTCAATTGGAGACATCATACCACACACCAAATAGTCAGGACTTATACTTGGTGATCTTATCCTATACTAGTACAAAATATAGGAAATGTTTCCATGAGCTTGGTCAAAAAATGGAGCTCTCATAACGAGTAATACGGATATGTCCTATCTAACCAGCACAGTCCTGTTGAATTTTACCTAGGCAAGTATGAAACAAACTCCTGTTGTCTCTTCCCTTCTCCATTTATAACTCACTACTACTTAAAAGGAGCTTGATGAGAGAGCCTCAAATATCTCACCATCTCATTACATTTGGTATATTATGCATAGGTGTATGTCACCCGGCTAGCCTTCAACCTACTTTTTGATTATCGCTCCTTTCATCATGTCTACGACTACGCCTCTAACAATACTAAACAAAGTGTCACTCCCCTGTCCTGTACAGAGGCGACTCTTCAGCAAGGGAACCGTCGAGAAAACGCCAGGATCGTGAGTTTGCTTTGCCCGGTTGCTCCTTTATTTTCCCGGGCCCCTGTAGGCCAATAATTTTTTTTTTTTACAGTGAAAACACCGTCCAGGCGAAACCGGCAGCTAGATTGACGGTGAAATTATCACGCACTGCACATGAGGTAACCCATGAAGACCGTCGAGGAGAGCTGAGGAACCTTTTTTTTTTTTTTTGCTTATAGCGGGCAGGGACCCGGGGAGCCTAGAAGCTCATGTAAAGGAAGGGCTCCGATACAGGGAGTAGAATACACTTTGGAGATAGATGTCTTTTGATGACGGCCTTTTTATTTTGTCTACGCAATGTTCAGTCTGTAAGATAGTCTGAAATTGCATTTCATGTCTTGAGACGATTATATATTTCGGATTAGTATAGTGAGCTTGTAATTATTTAAGGATGTCCATTTTCACCCCACCCATCACATCTCTCCCACTGGACTGGCCGAAATGGTCCAAGTGTCAAAATTGGGCTAGATACCCATGAACCTGAAGCTACCAAGGAAATGACTACGGACGGGGAGGGAACGGACGGCAAGCCTTACCTACCCCCTGCCCCCACTTTTATTCATATAAGCTAGGCCGGGCCAGGGGGGCAGGGCGCATCACCCCTCCGGGTATCAACGTATACGATACCTAGTACGTCTATATGGAAATGTGCGTGCTCACGTAACCGAGAGGAGTATTTCTTCTTGAGAGCAGTCCCTGGGAAATATGGGAAGGGGTCGGCTTCGTGGCTTCGCATGTCATGAATGCCTATGCTTGTGGAATGTCCGCTAAGCTGGCACGGCATGCTGCACCACAGACCGGCATATATAAATGCAAAGGGCTACCGCCCCCACGAGATTTGTATTTTCCTTTGTTCTCTAGGCAATCTTGCTCACTTGTGTCTCATAGTCTTTTTAGCACATTACTTCCAGGCTATTCTTTTGGCCTAGTCACTCTTTTTATTACAAGTCACCAGCAAACGAAACATCTAGTGCTTTTACTATATTCGGTAATCTCATTCCCTTCTATTGCACCATCCTCTCTTTCATCACAATGCAGTTCTCCTTTGCTCTCGTTGCTCTGGTTGCTGGCGTCTTTGCCGCTCCCTCTAACAACAGCACCCTCACCGGTGCTGCCATCAGCAATGTGACCTCCGTCGTTGACTCTACCAATTCATCTGCCCCTTCCACTACCCTCCTTCCCACCACCACCTCCGCCGCTTCCATCCTCGATGTCTCCTCGTCCGCCTCAGAGACTGCTACCAGCACCTCCTTGGCCTGGGTTCAGCCTACTCTCGTCAACGACTGGCCCTTTAATGCTACTCACCCTACGTTGAACAACACTGTTACTGGTGCCTGTGAGAGTGTTGTTTGCCACACTGGCTACGAGTGCCACATCTACAGTGGTGAAGCCAAGTGTGTCATTGTTAGTGGTTCGCAATGCGGTGACAGTTGGTGCCCTGGTAACAAACAGTGCTGCACTACTGATAACTGCAACAAGTGTGTCTCGCTGTCGTTGACCTGTAGCGCCGACACTTGCGCGTAAGTACTGCTGTGTAAAGCAACCTATCTTTGGAAGAAACAGTACTGACATCAGCACAGTTCTGCCGTGGCCTTCAGTCCTTAATTGGATCTGATTTTCTACCGCCTGCCTCAACAACCCGCCTACGCCGAGATCCTGATTTAGAGCATCTAGTCCGGCCTTTTGCCAAACTCCTTTATATATCATTCCTGAAAGTAACTTCATCTCACCGTTCTTGAAGCGACTTGTGAAACAGCCACCCACACCCACTCACCAGAGTGGCCTTTGAGTGTGTGACTCGGCTAGTCTGGATGCCACTGTAAATCAAATTATTTTTATTCTAGCTGCCATAATTATACCTGACATACTATTATCTAGTGTTTTATATTTGTCAATATTCCTTCCGTTACTTGTTCATGTCATTGTATTTATGTGTACGTTGTGTTAGTTGTCTCTCGTGCGACGTTGTTCTGTTCGTTCCTTCCTAAACCTAGATATTGTGTTACATCATCAAAGTAGGACCTTCCTTATAATCACCTTCGTGTTACTATGGAGTCTGTACTTCTTTCCGTATTTATCCAAGGTTTTGACGTCACGTCAATGTAGACTAGTAGTACAGTACATACTGCAAGGTCATAGGGAGTATAAATTGATATCAGTCTGATCTAAACATGTCAAGAATAAACACGAATAATCCAAGTTTTAACAAAAATGCAATAGATTTATTAAGAAGAGACAGCGGGCTTGTAATAGACTTCGTCTCGATGTGTGCTAATTATATGCGCAAGCACATGCTTATATATAGTCTAAGTAGATAGGTACAAAAGGGTATCAAACTATCACTAACCCGCTGGGGGCTAACAGCCATATCTCCGCTAACTCATGCAGAGTTCATGTTTAAAAAAGCATTAGGACGTCCATCATTTGAAAGGTATTGCCTTGTACAATATTTTGATTGAAAACATTTCACAGCAAGTAGAGGGTAGCTGTAAAACCGGCTATCAGGGCTAGACCGGAGCCGCGCATAGCGGATGCTTTGGAAGAAGTTATGGTGCTGGCGGAAGTTGAGATGCTGGTGGCGTTAGATACAGGCAGGACTGATGACTTGGTAGCAGAAGCAGAAACAGAGGTAGGAGTCGAGTTAGAAGGAGAGGCGGTTGAAATAGTTGTGGCAGAGGCTGACTTTGAAGAGGAAATCGAGAAGGTAGCTGAGGTCGAGGAAGTGGAACTTGAGGAGCCAGTGGCGGCTTCGACTTGAGTCTGAACCCAACCCGCAGCATCGTCAGGGTATAGATCGAAGAAGTCGAGGTGGTGAGCGATCTCGTAGCCACCACCGCAAATGGGGTCCTCGGCAACACAGTTAGAGATGAAGACGGAGGTCCATTTGTTGAGTTTGGTGAGGGAGTCTCCCTCGCGAGGGAAGGTACCAGTGCCACCAGCACCAGACATCTTGTTGAAGGGCTGGTTGGCAGTGTGGAGAGGATCACCCCAGATAATGGCAGTAACAACTAGATAGGGATGTTAATTAACAAGTGGTATGCATAGCGAATGACTTGAGGTGAACAAACTTACTCTTTTTGTCGGCAGCGGAGCTGGGGTCAATGGGAGTACTGGAAGAGGTGGTGCAACTAGTAAAGAAGGTACCACTATCACTACTACCCAAGATATCACTAACAATGTGAGCACCCTGAGAGTAACTTGTGATAACAATCTTGGAGTCTGGGCAGCGCTCATTGTAAGAAGTAATCTGTTTGATACCGTTGGAGACACCCTCGCTGACAGAGTCACAGTAGTTGGCCTCGACGGGATTGTAGTAGGCAATAAGGGCTTTATCGTCTCCTTGATGTGTTCCATTTCCCCTTTTGTTCATTACAAAGTTTTATGTAGGAACCTTTTGGGAACACCGCAGACCCCGCTTATCCATCTCCCGACTGACAAGTACGGCAGAGTTCCAACCAGGGTCTCCCGGGCCAATGACGTTGCGATTAATGCTTGTTTAGGTTAAGATTGTGACGAGAATGGTAGCAGAGATAGCAACACGATAACGGTAAACAGTGAAGCAGGAAGACGTTTGTCTGTGATTAAACAGTCTGAGAAAAGAAAAAAAATATACAAAAGGAACCAGTGCTTGTCCTTCAACGATCGGGCTATTTCTCAGCCGCTAGCTCATTCAGGTTCCTGACAGAAATAGAAGCAATGGAGAAACTAACATGTCGAAGATTTTGTTTTTTTGTAGGAAGCCAAATGTTTTCTCGGGATTCCTTAGTGCCATTTGTTGATCGGACTTTGATTACTTTTCAAGTTAGTGCTTTGCCCCTCGGGGGGATCGTCGAAGAAGAAAATTCCTTTTGAGGGTTGTGCTGACTTTCCTTTTGACATCATGATAGGGGCCTAGACTCTTGTTATACCAATCCCAAAGAAAAGTCGATCTCGGAAATCAACCCGACTTTATCTAGAGAAACAGATACCCTAACACTTCGTACCTTGGCTTTGCGCATTGTTTCTTATCAAACTTTACAATTAGTCATTTTCACCCCGGGACTACCAAAGAGGCTCTCCGAAAATCATTAGCAACAGTAGTATCCGGTGCAGGTGATGTTTGTGAAGACCATGGTCCCTGGTTTTATAGTATCACGAGTTTCTATAAGCGATGGATTGACAAACATGGAAGGCTTTCAAAAGATCCATTCAAGTACGTAGATGATTCCAAGATGGTTTCACTAATACCTGTTAAGCTAGGCAATATATCATCCCAGTAGTACTTTCATCCTTTACACTAACGGCTATTTTGAAGGTCGTTGGACATTATCTTTTATATTATGTGAATACATACGTCTCTTCTTTTTCATCTTACATAGTGCTCACGACCTCTAAAGAGTTACAAGTTTGACATGGAACGAAAGCACTGATAGATGTCGTGATGAAGAAATAGGAAATAGAGAGATGTCTTATTTTCAGATCTGTGTGGATATTGAGGTGATTGTTTAGTCCATCAATGCTATTCATGGCTTTTTGGTCTTCTTGGTCTCCTCCGCCTGGATCAACTTGTCGAGCTTTTTCATCTTCGCTATTCCCCAGCGTCCTCCGACACCAGATGATTGGAAAGCAGCCATCCATGACCCTGGATACATTCATAGGTTAGCATAATTTTGGTAACCAAGTCAGTGATATGTGATATTGAACAGGAATCTACATACGCGGGAGAATGCCTTTGGCAAACATCAAGCTAGACCATAGTTTGCATCCATGTTAAGTACATTTATATCTATACTGATTAACAAATATGTAAGTACAACCTTTCATCCATCCGTCCATCCATACGGAAGTGTACATATGTGTTGGACATGCAATATATGCCAAAATATGGAAAGTCAACCTAGTTGCGTCAATAGATTGTTGAAACACCACCCAAAACCACACCAGCAGCTGCAGCCTGAGTTCCACCAGCAACCAGAGAAACTCCATAACCACCCATTGCAGCACTCTGAAGAGTAGCAAACATACCTCCAGCAACAGTACTGGCCGTCTGCACTCCCGCAGCCAGTGACCCTAAAAATGTATGAATTAGTTAAATTTTGATGGGAATACAAGTTGGGGATTATAAGCACAAACCTGCAATAGGCCCTGCTGGTCCAAACCCGGCAGCCCCAAGAGCGGGACTCATGACAAGGGCAGGGTTTATGATCACCACAATTCCACCCACAATCGCCGCTCCGCCGACAACAGTCTTTAGATAGTTTGACGGAACAAAGTCCTCGACTGCGACTGCAACATTTGGAAAAGTAGACTTGGTCTGTTCTAAAGCCATAGACATACCGCCTGCGATGACAGGAGACGCCAGCTACTTGAAGTCCTTTGTATTTGCCACAAGGCCGCTGAACACTCCAGAAATTTTGGGCATAGCGACCAAGGCTTGCTCGGAAATCCGGGAGGCATCTGCCACAAGTCCAGGGAGGGCGCCTTTGGCATTCTGCATGGCAGCAGTAGCACCGATTGCTGTATATTCCAGAGATTGTTTGGCAATGGGAGCCACGGCTTCGGCAGCGGACCGAGCGAAATTCTGGAAGGCATCCATGATTGTGAATGTTTGTTTATTTCATGGGTATAGACGGATGTTGGATAGCCGAATGGAGATGTAAGAGAACTGTATGGAATAGCTGAGAAAGAAGTTAAGTCAGTGATGAAATGAAGGCTGGGAAGGAAAACAGTAGAAAAAGAAGAGATTTAAGTGCTTTCAATCAAGATAAGGCAGCGGTGTGGCTGGAATACAAATGTGTTATTGTTTGTTCTGGGATTCTGTCAGACGACAGCTGGTTGTAGTTTTGAATGAAGCTACTGATTGGAGATTATGTGATGGGGGGCCTCTTGCAGCTTGTTATGGTGAACATGGACAGTTAGTGAGAATTAGCAATATGCAAACAGAGGCGGTTATTGTTGAGAAGGCTCAGTCTTGGGGCTGTAAACCAATCAAAATATGAGAGCAGGCTTAGTAGAAAGTAATACATGATCATATCAGGCTCTTAAGATTTCTTGAACCATCTACCCTTGGCTACGTACAGCATTTCACTTTGATATAGCACATTCTTTGTATGTTGCACTATACCAGCAACAATACCTAGACCATATCCTACCATTCCGGCACTTTGAAGAGTAGCACAAGTTCCACCTGCAATAGTCGTGGCAGTTTGAACTACAGCGGCAAAGGACCCTGAGAAGCATGATGTATGAATATACGTAATATCCTACAATATGGCTATCTCTTTGGATGTGGTCGGCCTCTTGCATTGTAATATTTACCGACGGTTCCTCCCAAAAAGGCCCCTCAGTGAAGCTATTCCTGTTCCCTGTACCGCAGTAGCAACAATTGGCAGACCGTAACCTCCCGCTCCAGCACTCTGCAAAATGGCAAAGATCCCACCAGCTACTGTATTGGCCGTCTGAACCCTAGCGGCCACAGATCCTAATTTCATTGTGTTAGTATGATGTAGTATCACAAGAAAAGCATAATCTAAATGTAAGATTCTCACCAGCTGCGATACCAACAGGCCCGAATCCTAGGACTCCTAGAACCGGTGCAATGACAAGCCCTGGAGCCACAATCATAGCAACACCGGCTACGGCTAAGCCGACCTGGGAGGCAGTAATACCGGGGGTTCCTGCGTCATCTGGGCCATCTGCGGCATCTGGACCATCTGGACCATCTGGACCATCTGGACCATCTGGGACGTCTGGGACGTCTGGGACGTCTGGGTCATTTGGGCCATCTAGGTCATCTATGGGCACCTCAGGTAGCTTATTGGAATTTTCTGCAGTTAAACAAATTGGAAATTAATGGGATATCTGTAGAACTATATATAGTACATGAAAGCTCACCGGCTTCTTTGTTATCATTGTTACTGTCGGCTCTCTGACCAACGCCATTGTTGTCTTTCTCGGCGCCAAAGTTGGATGGCGTATGGGGCCTGTCGACTAGCATTTTACTGATTCGTTTGATGGGTGGTTGAATGGTGATAGAACTGAGAAATGATAATATCGAGAGCGCGATTTACAAGTAAGAAATAATACAAAATGCCAAAAAAGACAAGAGGCTTTGATATCTACGGTAGGATGGTCGGCCCCTTCTATATAATAGTCGGCCTCTTGCATAATGGTGGCTGGACAGAGAACAAGCACAAGGATTTTGGGAACATATGATTGGGTTAGAGGTGACTACTTGTCAAATCCTTATCATCTAAGCTGTGCAGTAAGACAATTTAACTCAGATGAATACAGTTCCCAGCTAAACTTGGGACCAGAAAGTTGTTGCCGACGACAATTATCGATCGAGTATCACCATTCCTTATCACCAAAGTGATGTAAACAAAGAGGTGATACGCAGTACGAGGAGAGTAATCTGTACCGGCGCGTTTATAATGGCGAAGAAAGGTCCATATTTGAAGAAGCTTGAGACTATGGCTAGGATACTGCCGAAAAATCCCGAAATAGCTTGAAAGATCGCGACGAGGACAGCTAAATCCAAGTCAGTACAATACAAAAGACGTTATTCAGTTTGTCGTTGATTCACTAACCAATTATGGATGAGGATACGTCGAAGATGCCCCAGAGTGCACCCAGGGCCAAAACGGCGACTATGTAGACATTAGGGTAATCGTCGTCAAAACGTAGGATGGACATTGTGGTGGAATTTTTTGATCTTCTTGTGTTGTAAAGTATCAGGAATAATTAGACTGAACAAGACCATACGTACAAATTTTTTATATCGAAACTAGAATTAAACGTTGCTAGTGGCAACAAGTGAAAGGTTGGGATGAAATCATTGCAGAATCCGCTCATCTGATCTCCCTCCACAAAAGTGCGGTCCCAGTTAGCAGCATCATGACTACCATTAAGGGAATCAACCAATATCAAAGTAAATGACCTTCAAAAAGTTACATCGGTGCATCTCCAGCATCAATATAAGTGGTATATATCTGCTAGCACTAGGATGATTTGGTCCTCTTATTAATTATCGATGAAATCTATTGTGTAACCCGAGAGTAGTCACTGGTGAAAACAAAGTGAAACTTCCCTTCTGATGTCGTTGCAATTCCATAAGCACTGTCAAGTTTCTCAAGTCTTGGTATTGAGAGCATACGTCACTAATTGGCTATGGCGTACCTCGCTATATACGATTTATTCTTGGGATATCACTTGTACGTGGCTCAAGAAGCAAACTCGGTTGTACCTTGACGCACGCCTGGTAAATTGTGCAAAGATACCACTGGAAATTATCACTAGAGAGCTTGAGGAGTATAAATTCATTCACTTCTGATTGTGAATGAGACCCTGTCTCGCCTCAGCTTTTTTTTTATTTTTTAGATTCCATTTGGTCTCCACCTTGTCGAATCTGAGGTGAAGCAAAATGTAGTTGATTCCACGCAGTTTGATCAATGATGAACCCCCATCGGCTGTCGGGCTCTTTCACCCTGAGCATACTGCTGTGAAGGGCATATAATTCACAAGTTATGTCTTTGAGGATGACGGGGCCGTCATCACCTCATGTTTTGTCCTTGGAGCGTCTCTCAGAGAATAGGGTGCCGGCTGGACCAATGCAATATGCTGGAGTCAAAGTTTGGATATCTTGGATAGGCCCTAAGAATTAATACCTATGATAACGCTTATATGTCTTAGCCCTAGGCCGTCTGTGGGTAGGAAGACATCCCTATATCAGCAAGCATTGTGCCCCTGAGTCTAAAAACAATAATCACATGGCAACACATAGTGTATCATATAATACAACTCAACAGTCATTTCAAATAGCTGATCTTTTGTCGAACAATAGTCTACCCCTTGATATGTCATAGGGTCACAGTAAACGTACAGGCCACTGCATGATAACCAAAGTGAGGATCTGCGAGGCTACCTGAGAACTTTCCATCATCTTGTCTTAGTGTAACATTGCTATGACATACATTGAGCAAATTAATAACCTTTTAGTTGCAACTACTAAGTTCTGATATGTCTTTTGGTATTCTGATCATATGCTTTGAGACTATACTCCAGGTGAACTGGACATGCCTTTGTGTACCAAATTGCTGATCCCTAGAGTCGATATCGTTCATGAATAACTGAAATATTATATTCTAGGTGATTTAAGTAACAAAAAACAAGTCATAAACGCTAAACACCATACACCATACACCATATGAAAAAGCAAAGGTAACCAATATCCTCCTTAGATATCAGTTTATACATCTGCACAAAACAGAGCCTCCATTCAATGCGGATCAGGCATCCAGAAAGTCACTTCAGTATCTGCCGTCGCAAAAAAGTTGAACCGCGGGTTAAATGCCATCACCGCCGCCGTCCTCTTCCCATCCTCCAACGCAAACGCAGAATCCACCACTAGCATCTCCCGAGGCGCAACAGACTTGATATCCCATGCCACAACATCCAATCCCGAGGCACTCAGCACAAAGCGGCCATCCACTGAGAAACAAGCGTCACCGCTGCTCTCTACAGGCATCTCAAAGCTAGCAGTCCCTGCTGTCGCCGGTGACTCACCGGGCGCCAGACGACGAGGGACACGGCCAAGGCCATTTCGCGGGAGACGCAGGTACGCCTTGAGTGAACCATTGAAAGCATCCAACAAGAAATGGCCATCGCCGTTCGTAGCAATCAGCAAGTGTTTCCCATCATTCGAAAACTCAAGCTTCGTCCAACCACGCATCAAGTTGGCATGATTCGCATGACGACCAACGGCCGCAACGTCAAAGACTCCAAGGGGCGCCTTGTCGAAATTCCGACAGTCGTAGAGAAGAACTGTCCCCGAGGCCGGACACCCGACAGCAAATACTTGGCCGGAAGGATCGTAGGCTGATAGGTAGGGGTTGTTGAGAAAGAGTTGGCCGACCCATTGCTTCGTACCAAGAGTCCACAGACGGACAGTATTGTCGATAGAACAGGAGATGAACGAGTCATTGCCGGGGTGCATCGATATGTCGGTAACGCGATTCTCGTGGCCTTCAAAGTAGCGGATAAAGGAATTGTCGTGTGTTGCCAAGTATCGGATGGCATCGTTTTGTTTGGTCGAAGCGTATATGATTCCGGAGCTCAGGTGGGTGAAGCGTGCAAGCTTCGCTCCGTACTTTTTCGACAAAAGTGCCTTCTCGTGACGTCCTTCGCGGACACTATAGATCTGTATTGTCTCATCACTCTCAGAGGTCATTAGCAGCTCACCGGGGTCATCAAAGTCGAGCGAGAGGATATGCGGGGCTGGGCGCCCATCATGGAGGTCATCACGTCGAAAGAGCTGTGTAGAGTCTTCAGGTCAGCGGTCGGTCTGGGCAGTCGGTATATCGGAAAGACATTTATTCTACGTAAAACATACTTTGGTTGGACGAAAGGTGCTCAGGATATCGCCGAGCTGCGTCATGCTGTTCAAGCCTGCGCGCGCCATGCCGGTACCTGTCGAGCTACGACCAGCATCTAGATCCATTGGCGTTGCCGCCATTGTGCGATACGGAAGAGAGGCTATTTTTTGATATATGTATATGTACGGCAAATTCTTGGAAAATTTGTCTATGTAAATGGGAGTAGTTATACTGGTAGGCTCAAATTAACTGAATTCATTCAACTTGCTAAATCATTCACATGTGATACAAAGGATGAAGTCCTGTCTAAAAAAAAAAAGAGTTACAAGGCTGAGATCAAGCTTGCTAATGGCAAGGCTCTAGAGCTCTTATCGCGCTTATCAGTAAGCTCCACTTTTTGGGTAGCAACCGAGCACCCGCGCGGGTTTGAGTAAGTTTATATAATCAGCTCCGATCGGCGTATGACCTGTAAACCCTCATGATATCGATATCACGATAATGCATGTAATGTGTCAAACTACATATCTATAACCAAAATGAAGTGGAATAAGCGGCAACCACGGCATTTTTGACTCAGTGTGCATGAGTCTGCTCTCATTTCAACTAGAATTTACTTTGCAGCTGCGTGTAATCAATGATTTCTCATTCAATTCATTCAAGGACTGGCCTCATTATATGTCGTCTTATACCAGGGATCATCAACACCTTAACAAACTCAACGTTTCAAAAACTGTCACGATCAGAACATCAGTGCAATTGACTTTTTGACACTGATGGAATAAAATATTTCCTCATTGTTGATCAATCGTCGTTAACCCTTATGAATGGCGTACAAATAATTTTTCGGCAATTGCAATCTCATATTCTGACCGGTAATCGGCGACGTCTGTGCAACATAGCGAATCTCTTTGTTAGCTGACCATGAGGTACTTGCCGAAATGGTACCTCGTAGCGGTAGGTCTTGTCAACTTGCATACATGAATCGTGTGATGATTTTTATACATTTAAAACACAGTTTATTGCTTGGCGACGTGATATCTATCTTGAGGCTTTGTTTGAAGGTTTGTGTCAGCTTGGAATCATATATCGTCAGATCGACCCCATCATTACATTACATAGCTCCAAAACCCGCCTTCCTTGATCGATTTGGGCAGAGCTTCTCCTTATCCAGTTCCCAGCTACTGAACCATATAATAATTTGGTTTCAATATTGAAATCTCAATTTTCTCCTTCTTTATAGATTTTCTTCACTCTTCTTTTCTTTTCCTTTTTTTGTTTTCTCGTCGTTCCTTCCTCTTCTGGGGTGTATTGCTTCCTTCCTACCCCGCGACTCCGGGTCCACTGCGCTTCTCTCTCCTGCAACCTTCTCCTTACCGCAAAACTCGAACCAGCCGATCTTCATCTACTGCGCTTTTGCCGCGCACTCTCCTCTGCCAGTTCATCTCGATCCGATCCGTCCGTTACAATGGCGACCACCGTGGGGTAAATGCGCTCCATCCGCAAGTCTTCGACAAGTCTTCGACAAGCAAGAGAAACATGGGGTTGCGAATTGTCCCGTGACCATCCATAATCATTCAATGACTTTTGGGGTTTTCACTTGCTTTTCGCGACCTGGCGATTTAGCCTTTTTTTCTTTTCTTATCTTTCTGGGACACGGGATAATCAATCACCACTTGCACTATACTGACGACCATCGCCTCCATAGAAGCTTCATTGCCGGCGGTATCGCGGCCTGTGGCGCCGTGACTGCCACTCATCCCTTTGAGACTGTCAAGATTCGGTACGTCTTCACCTCCTGCAACTCACTAACCAGTTTTCCCCAACTCCGACCCCCGACACTCTAGGCCCTTTGATCCCGGGAAACACGATACTAACCCGCCCACAGCATGCAGCTTCAGGGTGAACTCCAAAACAAAGGCCACCAACCCCACCACTACCGTGGTCCCATCCATGGTGTCACCGTAATTCTCCGTCACGAAGGTCTCCGCGGCCTCTACCGTGGTATCAGCACCGCCTACGTCTACCAAATCCTCCTCAACGGCTGCCGTCTCGGCTTCTACGAGCCCATCCGCAGCACCGTTGCGCAAATCGTCCACCGCGACTGGAACAGACAATCCCTCGGTGTCAACATGTTCTCCGGTGCCTCCTCCGGCATCATCGGCGCTGCCCTGGGCTCTCCCTTCTTCCTCGTCAAAACGCGCTTGCAGTCGTACTCGCCATTCCTGCCGGTCGGTACCCAACACAGGTACCGTGGTGCTCTTCACGGCCTGAGCTCTATCTATGCGACAGAGGGTCTGCGCGGTCTGTACCGTGGTGTTGGCGCGGCAATGATCCGTACAGGTTTTGGTAGTTCAGTTCAGCTACCCACCTACTTTACAGCGAAACGCTTCATGATGAAGCGCCTGGATATGAAGGAGGGCCCTGCTTTGCACTTGTCTAGCAGTGCTGTCAGTGGTTTTGTTGTGTGCTGTGTGATGCACCCTCCCGGTATGTTATCTTGATCTCCTCCATCAACATTAGGTTCTCATTGACTAATCAACCCTTCTAGACACTATCATGGCTCGCCTATACAACCAAAACGGCAATCTTTACACCGGTGTCTTCGACTGCCTCGGCAAGACCATCAAGACTGAGGGTCTCTTCGCCATCTACAAGGGCTTCCTGCCTCACCTTGCTCGTATCCTTCCTCACACCATCCTTACCCTTTCATTCGCTGAGCAGACCAACAAGCTTATGAGTAAGCTGGAGTCCAAGGTTCTGTCCGAGGAGCTGTTGAAAAGTCTTTAAGAGGAGAGAGTCGCAGCAGATTCATATAGAGGGATCAAAATCGGAAAGGGGCAGGGGTAACTGCATATCTGGAATATAGTACGCAGTATAAGTGGGTGGAGCTGATGATTAATTCGAATGCAAGAGTCGGACTCCGGGAACCACTGCGACGGTAACGACAACTGATGTAGACGGGGTGGATGATGAACTGTATATACCTATGGAATATACCTGTATGGATAGACGGGGGTTGTGCATCTTGGTTTCAGGTTTTAAGTTCATCTGCATCGAATCCCCCCGCCATGCGTGGACCCTCATGTACTGTAAGAATATAAAGACATGGCACGTACTATCTTGAATCTTCTTTTATATCTATAATTGCTTTTTAGGTAGTCAAGGATCTCTGACACCCATAACACAACCCTTTGTCCAACTCCTCCTCTTCCAGCCCAATCTCTCCCCTCCATCTCTCATCACCCGCATCATCCAACGCCAATCCACAAACCTCACACCACGCCGCATCATCCCCATCCCCCTCCTTTCCTAGCCTCCGCAGCTTCGTCGTCGTCCGAACAACATTCGCAATAACACTCGAATGATCCGCCTCCAACTCTGCAAAAAATCGACCCATGACTTCCTCAATACTCAACGTTTTATGCGAAACCACCTTCTCCGAAGCTGCCAAAGCCTCCTGTGACAAACTAGGGATTAACGGCGTAATGGGCGGAGAAGTCAACGACGCAAACGTCACGACCTCATTCCGGAAGATGTCTCGCATGAGGTGATATACCGGGATATCCTTTGTCCCAACCTTGACATTAGCTGTCGGAGCCTCCCCGACATATGACGGCAAAGGGAATGCCCCATCCTGCGTCACCCACGGCACCGAAATTCCCCTCCCCTTTGCCACCTCTGAGAATGTCACTTCCGCCAGTCCCGTCATATTAGTCCCCAGAACCACCACATCAGCTCCTGTCTCCGCAGCCCGCGCAAAAAGAACATGCCGCACCAATAACTGCAAAATATCCATCCGAGCTGAAACTGACGGCAACCCTTCCAACATCTCCCGTACCCTTCTCCTTTTGTCTTCCACTGCTGCATCCTCACCTTCAACATCCTTTGCCTCTCGCACTCCTAGGACCTTCCAGTTGACGCTAGGAACATCCAAAACATCCTCCAACCCAACCCTCACGAATTTTAACTTTGGAAATCGTACCCGATACTCCTGCAACAGCTTCTCAGTGTCCTCCTTCGCCCGTCTATCCAATGACGTATCAACATGGACCGCCTCAACACTGTAGGCAATCCCACCTTTCCGCCTATCCACCAAATACTGAATATTATCAGCCAACATCTCCAGCATTCCCGCTGACGACGCCCCAAACGACAACCCCGCCAAGTACTTCCCTTGCTGTGGCGCCTTTGACCCACGTGCATCCGCAAGATCCCGATGCAGAGTGTTTAGTCGCTTAACCGCCTTCAATCTAACAAACGGAATAAAACAATCACTATCATTTAGTCAGCTACACACTGTGCCCTTTTAGACCTTTCCTCTCTGTCACTTACCCGCAAGTGGGTTGTCCACGCATGG
Organism: Bretziella fagacearum; assembly: GCA_002018255.1. Lineage (NCBI taxonomy): Eukaryota > Fungi > Ascomycota > Sordariomycetes > Microascales > Ceratocystidaceae > Bretziella > Bretziella fagacearum. The sequence continues at coordinate 21,885 of MKGJ01000037.1, read as the reverse complement.
AAATCATCCCTCCATTCACCTTACATCTCCGACATGGCTTGGGGCCATTATCGACTGGCTTCTTCACCAGTAACTCTGCGTTCTTTTTACTTCCACATCCAGATTCAGTGCTTGGTCCATCACTGCAAGATGTAGGCGTTACCACAACCTCATCTAATTGTTGTTTCGACCGTACAGGTATCGTCGCTGCGTTGACTTCCATGATAACAAAACAAAACTGGCGGTAGTAATGGCAAATCTTGGCCCCAATAAGTGATACAAGATGAGATTTCGCATCAAATAAAAAAAAAGTATCGCGAGATCTAAATAGCAACGTCGTTTTTGTATAAATCACAACCTCAGTTGTTCCTCGTTTGTCATTGCCAATTTAGCCCGCATGCATTTTCGGCAGTTTTTCCGTTTTTCTTGGGTCTTGTGTTACATAACCCTCTAACCCACTTATTTTTTATAATGTCATTTTACTTTTGGCCTTTTGGTCATTTTACTCACCCAAACACACACACAAGAGAAAGCACCAATGAATTGATCAGTGTAAAGGAAAAACATAAGTTTTTTGTTTTTTGGATTATCTAAAAACACTCTGGCATAATACACTAGAGTGCCGATTCTTGTAAACATCTACTCCCAAGTCATATCACTCCAATCGAGCATCGCCTCGCAGCTACTGGCTAAAGACAGTACAACCAACGAGGTGGCTATATAATTTCAATACGTCACTCACGATTCGTAATCCCATAATTTATCATTTCCAATAATAATCATACCAATCAAACGCCTCAAAATATTCTTTAGTCCACTTCATGAGTAGGCGTTCCATCGTTTATCGCCATCATGATAGCCGCAGAGCAACCCTCAACACTCTCGTCGCTCGCATCAGTAAACGCCTCGGAAACCTCTGACCCCCGGACTTGTCCCAAGCGAGCGGCCCTAAAGGGTGAAATGAACTCAGCGCGAGGCTCGTGTCTCCAACTTCCGGTAAAGAAAGGGCCAGTTCCTGACAAAGCACGACCCCTCTTGCGTCGGATCAACCTGTGGAGAGAATCCCCATCCGAGTCAGACCGAGGAACGCGGGAGCGGTTCTCAAGAAGCTCTGGGTTTACAACAAAAAGACTGTCCCCATCTTGGCTAATCTTGTTCAAGCCAACCTTGCAAGCAGGCGCCTCCCGCATCTTCTTGACTTGCTGATCCGTAACCGAGGTTCCATCGTTCATGTTGCTGGTCGGGATAGGCTCAATGATTGTATGCTTCGTCTCTTGCTCAGGCTCAGTCTTGTCAATATTACCCTCGGGCTTCCATATTTCTAGGACGCTTGTCTCCTCGTCAATAGAAAAGTCACGGACAATGACGGAAGGCGCTGTAGAGTTTGTAAATGTGTCTTGAAGCTCGGGAGTAAGCTGCTTCATGATGTCGGAGATTGTATCAAAAGCCTGAGAAAGACGAGCACGAACACCATTACGCAAAATCTCAGTCTCAGTGGGACCTTCAGGTTCCTTGACCTTTTGGTTTGTAACTTCCTCTTGATGAGCAACCAAGAGACGCAAAATCTCTGTTATGTCAGAACGGAGCTTCATCTTCGTGGCAGGCTCGGTCTCAACACCCTTGGCCATGGCCGAGCTGGTGGATGACTCGCTAGTGTAGGCTCTGCGGTGAGTGTAGCTCTGACTAGTGGTCGCACGGTTGGCAGGAATCTCTGACAGGAAACGGCGAAGACCAGCAGGCAACGTCTTGAGAGAGTGCTCATTGAGCGGGAGGTCACCACAGCCCTTATCCTTGAGAGAAGCATCAAAGGAAGTGGGAGGCTGGAGGTAATAAACACGGCGGGACGCATCGTAAATTCCTAGCACGGAGAAGTTGGAGGGACAAGCTCCAAGGAAGGCAAAAAGTTCGTGCAGGTACAAGTGGTACGCATCACACTGGGTCTCATCCTCTTGGGGGGGCAACACCAACGTGATCAATGGGCCAGAATGATCTTCATCCAGGGGAAGCCGCATCGCAGAAGCACCAGGAAGCTCGAAAATGCTGGCAGCAGGAGTAGCCAAAGGGGTCTTGCACCCACGAGCGGCGTTGTGACGAGCCCAAGCTTCAGCAGAGTTAGGCCGGGAAGTGATATCAAGACCAGCACCAGTTATCTGCTTCACGGCATCATCAACACCATGACGGAAAGTCGAGCTACAATCTGACTTCTCGCGGGCCTTTGGGAGGTAATCGACAGGAGTGGTCGCAAGAGGAGCTACAATATCCATACTCAGAGTATCGTCAGAAGAAGCCGTGGTGCAACGAGTCGATGAGACATCATCACGACGGGGCCCATTCTCATCATGGGAAGTATCATCCTTGACCATCATGGCAGCCATAGTTTGGACGAGGCCACTGAGGCTCTTGCGGCGGTTGATACGCGGGCGTGTCTTGTTGTGCAACGTAGTCGTAGCAAGCGGGGGAACTGTTCAAGTTGATGTTAGGCATGGATGGACAAATCGTAACAGGAAAAAAATTGTCAAGCCACTTACGGTTTCCGGGACTGCTTGAATCGGAGTTGTCAGAATTAGTCGACCGCTCAAAGACGAATGCCTTGTTGCGACCAAAAGTCCGCTTGCCCCATGCCTTGAGGGTGCGATGGTTCTCGATGGGACTCTGCAGGGCCTTGGTCATTCGAGCTGAGCGACGAAGAGTAGATGTGCCAAAGTTGTTGGGGAAAAGGGACTCGATATCATCACTGATATCGGTATCTCTGAGGTCGATAGCACCGCTCATTGATGGAATCTCACGGTGGCTGGTCTTGGGAGCAACAAGCTCCATGTCGTTGAACATACTCATGGCAGGATATGGAAATAACAACCAACAAAATCGACTGGAATGGAATAAAAATGATCGTCAGTCGATCAATATGGATACGTGCACAATAGCTGAATGCAAACTATGTAGTAAAGGTCAACGAAATGATGATTCGTGATAACAGACTTGCGTAAAGATTTAATTGTGCAGAGAGCAACTGGTGGGCAAGAAAGAAAGAAGAAGTGAAAAGAAAGGCCAGAGGCCAAGATTGGGGGATAGGAAGAAGTGGCATCTTGCCGCCTCTATCTTGAGAGAGGGAAGGTACTTGCGTATAACAACAACAACAACAACAACAAGAGTTCCTTCCGTCACGAAGAGAGACGGTTCTTTCCATTCACATTTGATTGTATGTATTTGTTGTTTATCTTGTAGGCGACTTAACACCATATTAAGATGGATTATGAAATGGTTATAGACTCTGACATCATTATCAATCTGGTAATAGTTTGTGTTTATAGATATCAAATGTTTTGCTATCATGATTATTAACATTGGCGATGGATTTATATAATTACGGCTATCCTTAGGGTTTGAGGTAAACAAAAACACAACACCATGTAAACACTGCTGTGTAAAGTAATGTGGGTCTGACTACAGTACACTGGTTAAGTAGGTCTGGTGAAAACTCTGTTGTGTGCTATTATGTTTGTTGTGATCCTAGTTTTCTGTATTCTTTTTTTCTCCTTGATAGAATCAAGTCAATCATACAATTCATCAACTACTATGTGTTTATGTTCAACTGCCTTCTCAACTGTGTAACATTTAGTGACTATTATATGCTAGGATAGGCGCCTGCTTGTCCTTCAGGAACACTCAATGCAAGGCTACTGTCCAGCCTTGCCAATGTCTCACTATTACTGGCCAGTCGTTCCTTCAGCTAGGGTTGAGTTATTGCGGCAGTTATTCCTTGCGGTGGTCTGGGGTTGAAAATCGTCGCGCATTTGTCTGCCATTGTCGTTTGTGCAATCGTGAAGCCTGACAACTTTGTTCGCCATTGTTCATATTGGCTTGGCCTTGCGATAGAAATCTCTCTTGGTGACGGATTTCTATATCTTGAACTGGTGTCTAGCGGTGAACTTCTTTTCTCTTCTTGTCTGAAATCTTCTGAGCAGCCTCTTCTTTGTTTGCGACAACTTCCCCAATATCTTTATTCTTCGCGCCTTCAACATCGGTTTTCATTACAATGGGTGTCACTAAGCCGAGCGTGCCCACCGGCCCCAAGAGCGGCGCCTTGTTCAACAAGATTATCAATGATGGTATGCGACCATGAGCCGCCTGATCACCACTCCACATCGACCCGATCGTACCGAGAGTGACCAATATTTCCAACACTAATCATCGTCACTTTACAGGCCGTGAACGTCAACGGTCGCAAGATCTCGCCAACGCGATCCTAAGCTCAAAACGCCGGCGTAGTGTCGGTCCCACTGCTAGAAAGACTACCAGTCCCCACACTGGTTCCCTTGCCAGCCGGGTCGGTGTCAACAAGGTAGCAACGCACCTTTGTCTTTCCCCACATCCCCGGTTCCACATGCACTAACGCCCAACCTTCACAGCAAACCCGTTCGGCCTCCGTCACCCCTACCTCCCACCCGACCCCGAACCAAAAACTCCCGTCCCTCGGCTCACGTGTTTCCTCCCCTGCTGCCAAGGGCCTCTGTTCTGTTGGACCTCCGAAAGCCGTTCTCAAGGTTACCGCTGCTAAGCCGAAGCACACTGTGAAACCGAAGCCAGGATCACTCTCTGCTCGGATAACCAATGGTTTTGAGACTGCCTTTGGTCCCAAGGGTGCCAAGTTGCGCGGGACTGGACCGCCTGCGGGAACTCCCACCGGCCCCTCTGCGCTCCGCAAAGGAGTAAACGGCGTAAACAACCGTAAGAACAATATTGTCAACAACAATGCCAAGAATACCAAACAAATTCCTCGCGAAGCTACTCAACTAGCTATGAGGACTAAGGAGCCCGTTTCTGAAAAGAGCTCGCCGAAGGATACTGGTATTTCTATCCGTGGTCTTGCTGGTCCCTTTGCTGTCATTGCGCGCAACTTTGCCCCCGGAACTACCGCTGCCGACATCTCCAGTGCCATGTCAAATGTCGGTGGAGAGATCATCAGTTGTGAGATTCTAGTGTCGACACCTACGATTCTGGCCGAAATAGTGTTTGCCACGCGTGAAGGTGGTGAAAGGGTTATCGCTCGCTTCCACAACCAAACTGTAAGTTTCACCAAAACCCACATGCTACTACTCATCAAACCGTCCATATTCAAACTCAATTTCCTCTAGGCTGATGGTTATACCCTTGAGGTTTTCGCCAAACCTGGCAACCACATCTCCCCCACCGCTGCCCCTCGTCGCGCCCCGGCGCAAGTCATTGATGGGACAAACGGGTTTACTGCTAGTAGCACGCCGGGACAGCACACGCAGGTGTTCAACGTGGCGCCGACAGGTGGCCTGTATAGTGACGATCTAATGGCGGGGATTCGGAAAGGACGGGGATTCGGAAAGGACGGGGGTTCCAGGGAGGGTGGGCATCATCATGGTAGGTTGTGATTGTGGATTTAAGACTATGTATGGGCGGATGATACATTGGACGACAGGGCATATCATTCATTGGGATCTGGCGTTGGAGTTGGCGTTTTTTATCCTCTGCGGGGTTTAACTTTTTATTTTTTTTGTGGGAATATTTCGTATTACTTGATTGATTAGTCGCTTTGCCATGTACATTACAATACACACGATATATATTACCAAGGAATTTGAGCCCCAGCATCAAACTTGCAGTGGTATATATATATATATATGTAGATATGATATCACCCAGTTGGAAATGGTAAAACATGATTCATTCATTGTGCATCATAAGTTTCAAAACAAACAGATAAAACCAACTCCCTTCCACATCTCTCACCACCGTTCATCTCATGTGCTAAAATAACCGTCAAACGGCAAAAAAAAAAAAACCCCCCAACACCCTTCCCTCAAGTTATCAATATTCCCTCATTCCTCTTCTCTACTACCCCATCATCTGCCACCCATTCAAATCCATAGACACCGGCCTCAACGAAACCCGATTCTGAACCACCCCCCTGGGTTCCCAGTCAACATCTCCAACTCTCCGCCTAACAGCACCATCTCGTAACGATATCTAACGCCACGGGTTCGTGTTCCCCCCCATGTACCCTTCCTCCAAAGTTCGCTCCTCAAGCGTCCGAATGAAGTCGCGATTCCCTCTAGCAGACCCCTGCGCCCGGCTTCCTCGTCTCCGGCTCGCCGCATTATCAACACCCCCAAGACCAGTCTCGGCACCCGGAGGGTAGTACGCCGGTGACGGTTGCAGACGGATAGGTTGCGTGGGATCCAGGTGGGAGGCCACACGTTGGATAGCAGCGGGGATACCGTTTTGTTGCTGTTCCATAGTCGACGCCCGTGGACGGGCGCGGCTCTGGGCCGCCGAGTACATACCCGCGGCACTGACAGGTGCCTGATTGGCATACTGGTTGGGTAGTGTCTGGGCAGCGGGTCCCGGCTGAGGGTTGTAGTTGGCGGCAGGCATTTGCGCGTACGACTGGCCCTGAGGTTGGCCTTGGGGCTGTCCTTGGGGTTGTCCTGGATGTTGACCAGGGGCTTGAGCATAACCGGCAGTAGCATTGACGCCAACGGGAACTCCCACAGGTGCTTGGCTTGTAGAAGGATACATGTTGTTATAGCCGGACTGCTGGGGCATACTGGGATTTTGCTGGACCAGCTGCTGTTGGATAAACTGCTGCTGGGCGGCAGCGACCGAGTTCTGGTAGGCACCCTGCGCAGCCTGGGCGCGTTGCTTGCTCAAAGCCTCTGCTTGTAATTGCTGCTGTGTTCCAGGAGCCGGTGAGCGGTTCAATGAGCTAGACTTGAGATTCATGGGAGGAACGAACGGGCCGGTGAACTTTTGCTGCGTAATAAAAGGGTGCAGCTTGGCCTGCTGCGGGGACCAACGCTCCAAGGGGTTGATGTTGAGCAGGCCACGGACGAAGTCGATAAAGGCGATGCGGTTGTTCATTTCTAGTATATTATAAGTCAGTGAAACAATGAAGAATTAACATATATCTATTTCGAATTACCTCTGTCGATCTCGGCTTGCTTCATGTTCTTTCGCGGCATTGGGTAGGTTTTGATAATCTCGGGCAGCGTACTCGCGGAAAAGTACTTCTTGCTAGGTTGCTCTTTGGTGTTGTGCTCGCGAGCGTACTGCTCCATAGATTTCAACCGGTAAGTCCGGCGACCAAACTCATCTTGATGCTTCTCAAAGAAATCACCACCCTGCTTTCCAGACTCAATCATGTAATTGGGAGGGTTACCCAACATCTCAACAATGCGAGATACTTGATTGTACTCGGATGAACCAGGGAATAGAGGAAGACCCAGGAACAACTCGACTACAATGCAGCCTAGCGACCACATATCAATGGCAGAGGAGTATTTGACACCCAAAAGAACCTCGGGCGAACGGTAGAAACGAGACTGGATGTAGGTATAGACGGTTTGACGTTCATCGCAGGCCGACCCGAAATCGATAATCTTGATGATGGGACTCTCCAGATTCTTAAGCAGGATATTCTCAGGCTTCAGATCACAGTGGATCAAGCGGGCCTTGTTCAGCAATGTCAACCCATTAAGCAGCTGCTGGGCAAAGACTCTGACCAGAGTGGTGCTAAGACCGCGGAACTGGTTTTGCTTGATGAGCTCGTAGAGGTTGACGCTAAGCAACTCAAATACAAGACACAAGTGTTGCCGGTGAATAAACGTATCCTTGAGACGCAGAAGATGGTGGTCATCGTTCTTATCGAGCTTCTGGTTCAAGAGATCAAGGACCGACACTTCCATCATACTCTGGTTGAAGTATGCGGTGCGGTTCTTGATGACCTTGACAGCAACAACTTCTTGCGTCTTGAGATTCTGGCATTTGACAACCTGACCAAAGGTACCTTGACCGAGGACATCCAAAATGAGGTAGCGGTTCCTGGAATTCTAATGTCAGTACTGATTTCCCCCTCCTAAGATGAACAGAATATAGCAAGAAGAAAAAAAAGTGAAAAAAAAGGACAACTCACTTGTGGCCAGCTTCCTCGGAACCCAAGATGTCATTAACATAGAGGATATAATCACTGTCCTCATTATCGTACCCGTCATTCTTTACACCCTTGCTTGGTTTGGTCAACACACGGCGAGGGTTGCGCGAAGACTCGTACTTGAAGCCGGGGTTACAGATGCGGTAGGTGGCGGGTAGATGCACTGTTAGGGCCTGGAGGGGCTGTGATTGGAATGATCATGTTAGCATTGAACAGAGAAAAAAAAAAGAAAAAAAAAGATTTATAGTCATAATCAGTGTAGAGAGAGAGAGAGAGAGAGAGGTGTAATAGCAACATGGTGTCGTGTAACTACTACCACGATGTCGTCTCAAAACCGGTTCCTTGGTTTTCAGTAATTGGGGTAACGCATTTCTTTCTCAATGTTGCACACTGGGCGCGGGACTAGGTCATGCAAAGCTGCAAAGCGAAGCATACGACATACAAGCGACCGCAGCACGCCCAGTGAGGGGTCAAAGTCCACCCATATCCAACCAACATCCCATTGGCCTAGCCCAGTGACCACCAGTTAATATGCATATGGTCCTTGAATCAGGACGTAGCGAGAAACATGAATGCAACTGGGGG
>MKGJ01000037.1:0-13350 GCA_002018255.1 Bretziella fagacearum | reverse complement strand
GGGGGGGGGGGATGAGAGAGAGAGAGAGGCGCAGAATGTCTGCGGTGCAAGCCGATGAGGTCAAGGCCAGATGCTGGCCAAGAAGGCTGAACTTGAACAAAAGATGAAGGATAATATTAGGATGGAAGCGATGAGATTATTGTCCGCGCAGTAATCTGAAGACGATCATTGTGGATGCGAAAATTGCATCCGCTGGGCAAATGAAAGGCAAATAACAGGAATCACGACAATGAACAAAGTTGGGTGAATGAGGGGCAAACGTAACAATAACATGGGACAAGGCTGATGACTCTATATGGGACACAAATGCGATAGTCTGCGTATCCAGCCCGGGACAAAGCCCAAATAAAATCGATAATGTGATGATACTTGGCATGGATTTCTGGAAAGCAGAAATCGGAGAGTGTCTGTATATCAAGCAAACGAATAGAACATAAAAGCGAATGGGAAAACTTACACTAATAAACCCACCCTCGGGATTCGCACGGCGGAAGGGCGGCTGCTGGCTGACCTTGGGACGCAAATCCGAGGGTGAACGAATTTTCTTAAACTCGGGCAACGGCTGCATCGCGGGAGTTTTCTGTGGCGACGCGGACTGTTGTCCAGGCTGAGACTGTGGCGATTGACCGCCAACAGCAAGGCTTTGGGGCACGACCCGACGAGGAGACTTGGGGTCCGAGTATTCCATATGCGGGATACCCTGGTTGTGGGTTCCGTGGCCGTAAGCGTCGTAGGACATGGAAGGTACTTGAGCGGGCTGTTGATGCTGTGACTGAAGCTGAAGCTGCGGCGGGGTGGAATGGTGCGGTGAACCCGAGGTAGAATTGGAGGCTGACAGGCTGGAGACGGGTGGCCGTTGCGAAGAGTTATTGGTACCACCATTGGCACTATTGTTGTGTGAATGTGGGAGCTGGTGGCCAAGAGAGTACGATGCGGTCGGGTAGGGCGGTTGCTGTTGCTGTTGCTGTTGCTGTTGCTGTTGCTGTTGCTGCTGCTGTGCGTACTCGGGACGGCTAGGTGACTGGCGTTGAGACGAGAATTGCGAGCCGATGGAGCCGATACCGTTGGGGACTAAACTGCTAGGGATGGGACCGTTGGGCGAGGAAGCAGTCTTGGAGCCGTAGGGGGAGGTGGGTGATAGAGCCTCCATGGGTGAATAGCGCTGAGCGGCAATAGAGGGATCAGCGCCGGCAGAGGAGGCAATAAGGACGGGATTTCGCGGGGCAGCAGTGCCGTTGGAGCCAACAAGGCCGCTGGGAGCGGGGCCAGACATGTGCGATTGGTGATGTGGGCGCATTGGGAGGGCAGTTGATGATTGCTGATGCTGATTCTGAGGATACAGCTGTTGTAGCGGCGGTGATTGATGGGGCTGCCGAGGAACTACTTGGTAGTGTGATTGTTGGTGCAGCTCTTGAGGGTATTGCTGTTGGAGCAGATAGTGAGGCTGAGACAGCGAATGGAACGATGGTTCCTGTAATTGCTGCTGATTCTGCAGGTGAAAAGCCTCCACTTCAGGCAGTGGTTGCTGCTGATGCTGGTGGGAAATGGGTTGGTGATCGACCTGGGATGAAGGGTGATGTTGGTGGGCTAGAAGAAGAGCAGCATCGTGGGTATCATGCATGGCCTCACTTCTCAGGATATGCAACCGAAAAACGACGCAAATGTAAATTCAAAGAATGCAAATGCGAGAATCTAGGAGCGAGGAAGCGCAGAAGAAGCAAACGAGAGCGGGAGGAAGGGAACAAAAAAAAAAGAGAAGATAAGAATTGAAAACCCAAGGTTTAGAAGAAAAGGAAAAAGGTCCAAGAAGACGAAGCGAAAGGGCTATAGCGAGGGATTGAAAGACGACCTCGTTTTTAATAACGTCTTTGAGTTTTCTGTTTTCTGATTGCTGTTTTCTGTTTTATTTCTTCTTCACTGGCTGGCATAGGCGGCGGTGGCCTAAGCTAGTACGCTGACCAAAGACCCTCACCGGGCTGCTCTCTTCCTTCTATTCTAGCAAAGGCACACAAGGCTGAAGATGGATAAATGAAGCATCAATCAGTAGGAGGATTTGACGCAAGAAATGGGTTGTTTCATGAAGAAAGACAATTACAATATATGAAAAGAGACATCGACCGGAAGGAAGACGGGATGCCAAAAGGGACAATTGGATTTACTTCTAGAGGGACCTTGCGGCAATCAGATAAACAGACCTCACTTGAACAGGACGATCACCAGATCTTAGAGAAACAATGGCAATATCAATCAAAAACCGTCACGTCAAACTGTCCAGCTAAAAATCCAGATTGAGGCCTAGCAAACTGATATCAATTGACTCTCGCCTATACCCTGAGCCTATTTAGATTTAGCAGCTGATCTTGCAACCATATCATATCAATTTTATCGCCCGAAATAACTCTTCTGTCCACTCAAATCCCATGATTGTGCCCCAAAACGCAAACAAAACAAACTACAACAGACATATTCATCATCATTTACCACACTCATATCACCTGTCACCGTCATAATCTCTCTCTCTCTCTCTCTACCTGTCGTGTCCCTCTCTCCTGTCGTGTCCCTCTCTTCTATTCATGGCTAAGTTGATCAAAGCGGAGTTGGAGGGGTCTACTCCCTCTCCCCAGTCTAGCCCAGCCTGGCCTCAAAAAACTTCCTTAGCCAAATGCATGCCCCAGCAACGCAGAGATAAAAAAAAAAACATCATGCACTGTTCATAACGTATATTCGTATATCTTCGGTATTGGAAAAAAAAAAAAAGGCCAACAAATCAAGATCCCGGAACCAGACATCCTGCTTCTGTGTATCTCTCCCCACCACTATATTTCAAAGATATAAGACAGAATTTACTGCTCTGTTATTACCACCCTCTCATGATCAAAACCACTCTCCATAGACTCCAAACTTTGAAGGATGCGTGGAGAAAGGCGGGGGAGCTCTCCTCATAACAGCACAAGCACCGCACCGTGACGTGACTCGTTTTCTGACCCTACCTTTATTATTAGGGTTCTCTTTTGGCGCCTGCTACGCGCTGACATTTGTGAGCGGGCTAAAGTTTACAGGATAGCTGGCTATCAACTTTGGACTTGCTTTCCAAAAGATTTCCTCACTCTCCCTGCTGCCGAGATCTGACTGCCATATCTGCATCACGAGAGACGTCACTATACACCCCACGGATCCCGCAGAGCACCTCTTCCTTCTTCTACATAATAAACAACTTATCCGTCTTTCAGTCCGACTTGCCCACCCACCACCAACAGCGTCCCCCCACCCTCGTCTCACTGCAACACAACATCCGTAGAATCTTGCACAAATCAAAACCAAGACTGCCTAAACAAGCCCAACTCTCCAAATCTGCCCAACCCCAACCCAACCCCAAGCCTAACAATTAAATCCTCTCCACCATTTGATAAATCCATGCCCAAGTGTAACCCTTAAACCCAACCCAACATATCGACCCGGATCTGCTATGACAATATGTATTGTATGGGGATTATCTTGATTATCTTGAAATAATTGACGTGTAACAAAGCACACAGGGTAGTTCCGCGTCCAATGAACCATCAGGAAAGCCTCGTCATGTTGCTATCAATCAGCAGATAGTATATCCTTTGACGTACTTACCTTGAGGGAAGGGGGGGGGGGGGGGGGACGAGATAAGAGGTTCTAACATCTATGCTGTCGAATCCAAAAGTCGGTTCCATGAACTCTGTAGCGTCGACTAACGCAAAGTTGCAAAGAATAAATAAAAATATCAAAAAGTCTGAAAAAATTACCTCGAAGATGCATAAAGAAAAGGAAAATACAACTTAAACACAAAAAAAAAACATGGCGCAAGCAAAATGGAAGGAAATCAACAATGAAATCGTTAACATATAAAGGCAAAAATCATTGATGAAAGAAACAAAAGTGAAGATGGAGGAGAAGTAGAAACTCATAGACACAAAATAAGAAATGTAGAAAGAAACCGGAAAAAAAAAGATATGTGTGTAAAAGCAAAAAAGAAAAAGAAAACAGCAATCGGTTCCATTTGTATCAACATTGTCAACTCAGCACCGACATCCCCCTTCCCCCTCCCCTCCCCTCCCCACCCTCGTCCACAAACATAATAAATATCAGCAAGGAAAAAAAATAAAAATAAAAGCAACGATATAGAGTAAAGGAAGCGAACAGGTAACAGAAAGCCCAAAAAGCAAAAACATAAAGGTAAAGAAAAATGAAAAGAAAGTTAAAGGAAGTATCATCGGGCTCATGATAACTCCAACTACCGAATGTGGTTGTAGTAAGCCGTTCGCAAAGGGAGATAAGTTAAGAATGGATTTGTTGCATGTCTCATGTCAAAGTTCTTCAACTGATCAAACATTGAGCAAGCCCATTTGTCCCGCATCTCCTTGAGCCTCTTTTTTTTTCTCCGTGTTAAGCTCCTGGGCACCATTATATTGCATCTGAACCTCTTCATATGATAGGTAATCGGACAAATACAACCCCGGATCATGAACACTCTCACAACACCGCGTTCGAAATTTGAGGTCCCCCTTTAGCTTTTTGTTCCCTCCTGAATCGTGGAATGGTGATGACAGACAATAAAATAAACCCAAGAGGAAACATAGGAATAAGAAAGGAAATCATAGCCAAGGGAGAAGGACGTGACAGATAAGAAAAAGCATCAAGGCCGTGTCAGTACCGTAAGCAAAGAAAGGTGTAAAGAGAAAAGGAACGAAGTAAGAAGATAAAGAAAAGGAAAATTAAAGACAAGAAATGCAGTCATGCAGGCATGTAGAAGCGAGTGAGTAAGCAAGCGTGACTGGTCCGGTAGAGCCCTATGTTATGGGGAAAAAAATGCGTCTCCCAGGGTCAGAAAACACGCTTCAAGTCCGGGGTGAGCGACTCGACCCACCACAGAACCGACTCTCTCGAGACGGCCCGCCACGAGGCTTATACGGGTGGAAATGGGCCCGTCCTCTGGGGTTTTGAAGTCTTCCCAACCTGGGTGTCTAACCCTGGAAGTTACCACCGAACCCATTACCATTAGGCTGAGAGCCCTGCTGCGACCACTGTCCGTTCTGCTGTTGGCCCGGGCCACCTTGATGGCCTTGACCACGGCCGTAGCCGCCGCCGTTTTGAGGACCACCGTAGCCGACGCCGGGAGATCCATAACCGGCAGGGGATTGCGCCTGGGGACCAGGGAAGCTACCCTGCTGGCCATTGAATTGACCTATGAATAGTTAGATAAACTGTTCATTATAAATCAAATACAAAAATAGTTGATGAAAACCAAACTTACCACCATACTGAGGGAAGAAACCAGTCGGCGTCTGGGGGAACCCGGGGCCCTGAGCACTCTGAGGACTGAAAGGCTGCGTCGGGTCAAAACCTTGGCCCTGGGAAGTCTTATCCTTACCCCACTTTTGTATTACAATATCGTTAGCAGTTGTTCCTGGTACCTCACAGTCACAGACTATACTCGAATACTTACGCTGCACTTGAGGGGTCGTCCGTTGACGTTGTAGCCATTCATTTGGCAAATGGCCATGGTCGCAGCCTCGTGGGTTTCCATTTTGATGAAAGCGAAGCCACGATCGGCCTGGAAGCGTGATTCGACAACAAAGCCAAAGTTGGCGAACAGAGGAACAACGTCCTGGGGAGTAGTGTAGGGGGTGAGGTTGCCAACATAAGCAGTGGTCTGCCACTGGGGAGTCTGCGCAACGACAATATCGTAGCTAGCAGCGCCATGCGCAGGGAACTGGTGGTGACCAAAGGGCGTAGTGGGTGTCATTCCCATAGCAGCCATAGCCTGCTGTTGAGCTATGGAGGGCTGTCCCTTTTGGTTAGCCCAGTTGCAACGAATAGCGCGGGAGCCAAGCCATTCTCCGTCCATGGAGCTCAGGGCCTTCTCAGCGTCAGCACGCTCACGGTAGGCAACAAAACCGTAACCTCTGGAGCGGCCAGTCTTCATATCCCACATAACACGAGCTTCCGAAAGAGTGCCAAATGAAGAGAAGGCACCAGTAAGCATCTCATCATTAACCTCATTAGACAGATCACCGACGAAAATGTGGAAGTGAGAGCTAGTATCTTCTTTGTTGTTCGTGCTGGCCTGGTACGCCCAGTTGACTTTGATTTCCTGCAGGGAGAAGTTTAGTTAGTCGGATGTCTGATAATTGTTTCCATAACGTATCGGAGACTCCTAAAAACTATAGTAGTTGAATGCTCAGAGATGCTACTAGAAATGAAGCTGTAAAACTTACCGACTGATGAACGCGACGACCGTTAAGAGTCTGCATAGCTCTCTCAGCTGCGCCAGGGTCATCATACTCAACAAAGCCATAGTTAAAGCCCTTGGCCTACATATGTGAAAATAACTAGTTAGCACTTCGCTCATAGTCTATAACATTATCATCAGTCCTTGACAACCAATTAAGATGATGTTCCATGCCACGACTGGTGTAGCAAGACAATGGAGACTTGGCAAGCAGTGGAAAGCGCATGGTGAAACTTATTTCACCAAAAAGACTTGCAATCGCTGAAGATACAACATCATATCCACGTGCCTCTCGAGTCTCCCTAGTGTTGAAAACTGAACTTTTATACTAATGATAGTTCATGACTTGCCAAAGCTGCATGTCTCACTTGTAGTTGATTCAATGTCTTCGTGGTCGTCCTAGGAGCCATCAGGCACAGGAAGTATATCGGTAAACTTTCAGAGGTTCAAGGGACCTCAAGGCCAGCGACAGAAAGGGTGATGTATATATGTATTGTCGACAACATTAAGCATATTGTCGATAGATCGTATATGATACTAGGTTCGGGATTGAGACTCAATGGCTGCGAATACTCACATTCTTGTCGGGGATGATCTTGACGTTCTGAACGTGACCTGTAGTCTCAAAGATCTGGCGCAAGACCTCCTCGGTCACACGCTGATCCAGACCACCAATGTACAGAGCCCGCTTGTTGGGCTCCGGGGCAGCGCGGCGCACAAAGGCACCGGTGGTGGGCGAAATTACACCCTCCATTGGTGAGGTCAGGCCGGCAGGAATGGGGTTGTTGTTCTGGGGAATATGAAGAGGAGGAGGGGCCATAGGCTGTTGGGCCTGGCCACCCTCGGCGGGAGCAGAAGCTTGGTCAGACATGTTGTCGAGAGAGTAGATGAGGGGAGTATAGGTCGGCCGGATTGAAAGAGGTCGAACTGGTCGTTGAGAAGAAACGGAGATTCGGGAGTAGTAAAAAGGGCTAGCAGGAGTATCCGGGTTGGTAACGGGCCAGACAGGAGGCACGAGAGGTCTCTCGAGGGGCAGGGAGAGAACGGGAAGCTGGTGAGCAGGGGCAAGTTGACAACGATCACAGGAATCGTATAGATGGCGGCAACGGTAAGCTCGATGCGGGGTGTGCAAGACTTGTGAAAGTGAAAGAAATAGGACACGAAAAGAAAAGACAAAGAAAACAATGACGGGTACAAGCAAACAGAAGCAAAAGCAACGAAAGCACAGGTGACGGCAAAAGAACAAAGGAATGCAGTACGAGCAGGGTCGAGGAGAGTGAAAAGGAGAGATGCGACAAAAGCGGCACCTGAACAACAGCAAAGGGTTATAGGCGAGCGATGGTCGACGTGTAGGATGTGGGTGTGGCGGAGGACGAGCAGGGAAAGGGGCGTGGATTTGTTGAGGTAGCTCAAAATGGGTATTCTGACTGAGAGCTTCTACACAGCTCCAAAGCTACCTGGAGCTAACTGTAGCTTGGCGACTGGCTTAGGGGGGGGGGGTTTCAGGGTAGTGTAATCTCACGAAAGTGTGATGAATTGAGAGTAATTGGAGTGAATGAAGACAGGCAAATATCTCTCAATATGGAATTTCAAATCACAGGAAAATTACCTAAGATACCCAATGTCATTTCTCAGGTGATGGTCAAAAGGGCGAGAATTGAGGGCGGGGTGTTGTAGATAGTTGAAATATGAAGCAAAAAAAAAAGGAAATCATTGCGGGGAAGTACTGGATGTCTACAATATGGATTACAAAATGCATTGCTGCTGTGCAAATGGAAGGCACAGTATGAAAATTAAATCAATAAAATTCTGGAAAGGTCATTGCCAATTTTCTCCCGAATGTCTTCAAGCAAGGAAGGGACTCACGTATTCTGAAAAGCAATGTGTGTTTTACACCACCAGAATATGTAATAACAGTTTGGTTTATTGTCATTCTCTATTATAAGTACGTTATATTGAATAAATAAACCATGACATCTCAATGCCTCGTTCACTGATGGCTAAGATGATAGCAGACCGTGATGCTTTATCCTCACGTTTCCGGTGTGATATCCCGACCGGTGATGTGTGCGCTAGAACGTAACTGCTCTAGGGCAAAGACACACAATAAAGCGAGACAAGAAGCCCAGCTCCTCTTGTCAGACAACAATATAACGGCAGGTCATAAAGGGTTAGTTAGTTACAGGATGGGGAAGCTTCCCTAACCCACCTAAACTTCAAAAGCACACAATTGTTTGCTTAAAAGAAGGTTGGGAGCTATTGCAACATGCTATGCCATTACGCAAGTTGGCTGGTTGATCAATCAGGATGGACTAACAAACGTGGGGCTAAGAAACAATCCCCAAAGACGAGGGTGACCCCTCCATCAAAGCTCGCAGCATTCGTAACATAGCTGGAAAAGAAACTCAATTCAAACTCTCGCCAAATAGATATGACGCTTAACCATCTCGAGCTTCCACAATCATGGCTTCCACATGTCAATTGGCCCGTTTTGGATGTACAATTGGGTGGCAACCCATCGGCAAATCGCGGCTCCCATATTGGTGCTGGGAAGGAAGGTGCGTTGGAACCTGCCTCCCCGTTTGCAGGGCCCCAGTATGCATGGCATGGGAGGCAGGAACCAATTCTGGCAACTACCACACCAAACTATCATGTGTGGGTCCTACAGTGATATACACAGTCAATTCACTGTCTTGTAGCAATGATATAGGCTGTGTCGTCTCCATGATGAATGATTACTACATCTCACTGAAATTCATGCAGAAAGCATCACAGTAGCATGGTAGTATAGACATCCTACCTATATCTCACTTTACTTTGACACTTCTCCCTACTTTAAGGGAGTAGCTCTGGGTAAGTCGAGACATAACACATGTCAGGTCAGGATAAGGAAATCCGAAAATATCAATCGTAGCTAACTCTGGAAACGAATCAAAAGAATAAGGTATATCAGCAGTAGACCAAAGAGAACAAATCCGAGAGTAGACCCACCAACAAATCCCAAACGCCAAGTTCAAGGCTCGAGAACACCAAGACTACGACATCTTCTGATTAACATCATCCTTCACATATGTAATATGTCCGTAGGATGTGCTAACCCCTTTGTTCAAAAGAAATATGGGTATTAAAGGAGTAATATAGGTGTAGATTGTGAGTACTTTATTTACTTAAGAATTTGTGATTGTTAACCATCATATATTTTGATACGATATAGGGTTAACCAACAGTATAACCCACATGGTTATTTCGAAACTTTAAAATGGGAATTCCTCTACGCTAGATTCCTACAATTGCATAGAGAGTTTATCCAAACCTCAAACCTTACATCATCGTAATGAATTCAACCAACTTCAACCACATGTCGCTGTAGCGCAGGCGCCCATTGCAAGATACCCTCGGGAATATATCGTCCACTCTCTAATCAAAACTACATCAAAATTATATTTATTCAAGATGGGTTCAATAACAAATGATCCCATTCAACAATTGATCGATGTTGAAACTCAGCTGGTAATTCCCCTACCATTCGATTTTTAACTTGGCTTCCTTACGATCACCGGTGTCGCATTCAGCACCAGCAAATCATATACCTCGTCATATCGCTAACATCTTAGTTTAGATCATTGACCTGGGTCGCGCTCTACGAGATGCTGCGCGAATTGGCCCTGCCGGCGATCTGACGTCTATTCAAGAGATGATGAAGGAGAAATTACCTGAAGCTGACCGGAGATGGCAACATTCACTTAATGAGTTGGAGATGCAAATTGTTAGTATGGTCTGATTGGGTATTATGTGTTTTCATTTTTGACTGACTTGGGGATTAT
Source organism: Bretziella fagacearum (assembly GCA_002018255.1). NCBI lineage: Eukaryota > Fungi > Ascomycota > Sordariomycetes > Microascales > Ceratocystidaceae > Bretziella > Bretziella fagacearum. The sequence goes on along the minus strand of MKGJ01000037.1, from coordinate 3,267 downwards.
CGATAGCTCGATGCCAAAGCTGTATTGACTCGCGACCTTGAGCGTATCAGACCTAAGGGTTCCGTTAGTGCCACCCACAACTATCTCAAAGGCAGCTCGACCCCCGTCTTTACTACGCCCGCGCCCGCGCCTGTGCCCCCGAAACCAACTCCGGTTACCGCTACCACATCCGCGCTCCCCCAACCAACACCGGTGCCAACACCGGTGCCAACTCCGACCCCCTTCAAGAACACACCTGTACCGCCACCAGTCATTCCCCCTGGTGCCATCCCGTCGGCACCCTCCAGCGTATCGACCCCAAATATTGTCCCCGAAACGTCTACAGGCTCTGCGTCAGTTGCTCCAATACCCCTTCCAGCAGCTTCCCGTAGCAGTGCTTCACCCCTCTTGATGAAGAAGGAGACTTCATCAAGCGGCCCGTCTGGCCGGGGAGCCAAGGCATCTCCTGCCATTAGTAAAGCCGGCCCGGGCAAGAAAGCATCACCGGCCCTAACGAAAGCCCAACTTGCCAAGACTTCCAACAAATCTCCAAACAAGAAAAACTCGCCCGCCGTCTCAAAAGCATCACCCGCAGTTGGCAAGGCATCCCCGGCGATCGGAAAAACCGCACCTACCCTTGGCAAATCGTCTCCAGCATTGGCTAAGAGTTCTCCGGCAATAGGAAAGTCATCACCTGCTGTATCGAAAGTTACATTGACAGGAAAGGGTAGCGCCACTGCTGGACGTAAGAACTCACCGGCACCAGTACCAGAAATGGGCTTCACCAACATTGGTTTTGGCCTCGCCGAACAGAAACAAACACCTGTACCGCCGCCTCAGATTCCACCTGCAGCCGGCAAACCGAAACAAGCACCCAAAAAGAAGGCTACCGTCGTTGCCAACAAGAAATCTACTGCTGCGACATCCACAACCACGGCCACAGCCACAGCCACTACTACAACTTCTACTCCTGTCATCTCAGCACCTCCTGCACCGTCTGATTCCAAAGTATCATTCGCACCGGCAGATTCTTCGGGGGACATCTTTATTGGGGATGCACCTCCACTACCAATGCAGAATGGAAAGGGGCATAACGGGAATGGAACACCAAAGGGGAACATGGGATCTGCGCCGATGCCACCGTCTGTGGGAATACAGGCAACTATGGGTGGGGCACCACAAGCACCGATGAGTATGGATATCCCCATGACAGGAACGGATTTGATGGGGATGGGTTTCGCGGGAGAAGGTGGCGGTAATGAGTTTGCGGATATGTATATGGATCCGGGTGATGATGATGTAGAGATTCATCATGACATGGCGGACTTTAATGATGAGTTCTTTTCGTTGAACTGAGGCTGGCGAAATAGAAAACCCGTCTGTAGTCAATGTAAGAATCAATCGCTGTAAATGATAATCTCAACGTATCAGACTTGGGAGAGAACACGCTATATATACGTCATGCCAATGTCTATTAATGAGTTTATTTAAAATAAAATGCTGTTATTCACGTTCAACTTACACCTCTTCCTCGTCGGGCACTTGAGTCATTTGCCAAATGTCTCCCAGCATACCACCAAATTCCGGGTTCCGCCAGTCTGTCCACTCATAGTTCAATATCCCCCATGTGTCCTCCATATCGACCACTCCGTATCTTACGTAGTAGGAGCCTGGTAAAGCCCACAGTGCCCAATCCGCATCGTTCTCTTCAAGATAATCCACCAAACACTCAAGATACTTCTTGTCGCCTCCGTTTAATCCCACGCCATCTTTGCCTCCTTGCAAGTTCACTCCAAACTCGGACATGAACAACGGACCTGTCCATTGTCGATACTGCTCCAACAAGAACCCGTATAACCCACCGTACTCCATCTTCTGAATCCCACAGTTATCCAAAAAGTTTGGCGTTGTGATAGTGAAACTGTAATCATGTGTCTCCCATACATTCTTGCGCGGCCATCCACTCGTGTCGAGCAACCACGCCTTCAGCGATGATAGGTCCGTCCCCCCATTTAACCCTCCTACAATCACCAAAACATCTGGGTTGTCCTCATGAACCGCATTCCCCGCCATTTTCATCTTCTCATACCACGGAGCAATGGCAAAGAGAATCTGTGACCAGGTCGCCCTCAGCTCATTCCTCAACGACATCCCCACCACTCCTTCTTGCCTCCTTGCCCATCTTGCCGTCTCCCGTAATCCCGTCATCCACTCATCTGAGTCAAAATATCGGCTATTCGACGCTGCATACCCCGGGGCATCCGACCACCAACCGTTTCCATCGTCAAGGTTACAGCACCAACCCGCGCGCGAAACGTGATTATCCAGGACAGTCACAATCCCAATAGACCACAAGGCAGCAATGACAATCGAGTGGACCTCCCGAACCGTAGCAGTAGTCAGAAATGGATTAAGCGTGACGGCCTGGGCATAGAGTACTAACAAGTTCTCCGGTGGGACACCAGTGCTAGCGGTCGCTTCTTGGAAAGACGTGAAGACGGGGACATTGGGGTTAAGTGCCAAATCAATGGAGTACGTCAGACGAACGCAGTTGAAGCCCGCATCGCGGATCCATCGGGTCAACGGGCCAAGGGAGACTCGGTGGAGGCCTTCGGGGATGTTGGTTTCGAGGTGGGCAGGCCAGTTGATGCAGCGTAGTTTGAAGCGGTTGCCAGAGGCGTCCACAATCCAGCGACCGGAGGCTGAGAGCGGGAGGAGGGGTCGACTGATGGAGGATGAGATATCATGGAGCATGGTGGCGTTGAGAGTGTGGTTGTGAGAGATGGGATGGATAGCGACGTCCGGAGCAGTGGTGTTGCGGAGAGGATATGGGTAGTAGGGACCGGCGGTGGTAGTGCCGTTGACTGGAAGAGCAGGGATTGGAGAGGAAAACAAAAGGGACATCGATAGTGTCGATGCAAGGAGTTTGATAGGACACATTGTGTGTTCCATGATATTCTTTGTTGATAGCGTGGTGCCTGTGGATGTAATCAGTTTGTTATTGAACATAACATTGTCACAAGATTGCCTTGTTGACAGGCAACCAACATCAAGGTCAATGACAACAACTTAAATGGCATAAATGTAGAGAGGGAAGGTTCATAATCATCAATCTAATTAGGTAATAGCTAATTGGTGGTTGTTAACTCACGATGGTGACACATCTAAAATAACCTCACATGGCCCTGTAAATATTCAATTTCATTCATATCTAACAAACATGCAATGTCGATCACCACACTTCACCCAGTCACGATCATTCAACGGTAAAAAAAAAAAAAAAAAAAA
>MKGJ01000036.1:57914-88681 GCA_002018255.1 Bretziella fagacearum | reverse complement strand
GGGGGGGGGGGGGGAGTTGGAGGTTGTTATGGAAGATGGAGGATGAATCAAACGAGCTATAAACAACAGACGGACAAGTATATTTATATACTATTCTATATTATCTCTCTTCTTTTAGCAACCTCCCCACCTTGTGTCCGTCCGTATTTCGTGATAAGCGACTAACATGACAACCGTGGCATTGACCCCCCCCTCTTGCACCATAAATTCACAAGTAAACACACCCCACGCCCGCTGTCGTACGAAATGGTCACCAAATGACGACAACAAAGCACGGGATTCCACATCTCGACATGCAGGTTACATATCACGAAGGTTAACAGGGCTTGGCAGACAGAAAGAGGACTAGGTTTTTTCTGAGTGTTTCCCAATCCGGGGAATAACGGGTTGGGACGGAAATTCGAATGTGAGACAAAAGATTAGGTTTCAGACTACAAACTGGTAGATCTACTACCAACAAGTGTAGGAAATTGTTGACTTCCAGGAAGAAGCGAATATTGTACAATTATGTTTTATTTAGGGTTAATCCCACTTGCACGTCACGTGGCCACCTTATCGAGCCCCGTCTCTTATCAGATTAACTCAGACTCAAATTCAAACTAAAGCTCTCTACAGACTAGTGCCTACTATCCTGCTTGTTACTACTGTGAGACCGAAAGAATGGCTCCAACGGCAACACCTGATTCTCCTCCTTAACCCCCTCATAAACCCCTGCCCACCTCTCCCTCAACCCCTCTGGAGTCTCCCACGCATTCTCCGGATCCCTCAACCAAAGCCTCACCAAATGCCTCTGATTCTCCCCATCATCCCGGAACCCCTCACGTGCATGGAAGAGCCCGAGGTTGTTCACATACTGCATGTCTCCCTTTTTGAAATTGGTCTTGACGCAGAATTTCTCGCCTAAAAAGTGCAGAGTGTCGAGGGCTTCAGCTTGGGCCTCGGTGATGGGCTGCATGGTGGGGTGGCGGGGGAGGGCGCCAAAGCCAACGAGGCCGCGGCGGGCGTATTGGAGGGCGACGCGTTCGGGTGTGGTGGGGGAGGCGAGTTGGTGGAAGAGGAGGGGACGGTGTTGGATGCGAGGGGGGTCGGTGAAACTAGACGTAGTTGGACGTAGTTAGTATTAGAATATAATAGTAAATAGGTTCTGTAATACACCATGCAGAGACACTTGCACTTCAAATGGCCACTCGTTAATCAAAGTATGAATGATATCCGGCCGGGTCCTCGCAATCTCATTATAAACCCTCCAAGTACTCGCCAACAACGACTCCCCCCCCTCGGCCGCCGTCCCCAACGAAAACAAACTAACAATATCCCCTGAATCCGTATGGAAAACCTGCTTATCCGCCGTATACGCCGGACTCCCAATCTTGGCCTGTACCGTCTCGTCGCCGCCCGTCTGCACATCGCGGATATGCGTCAAGGCGACATCGGCGGGGTTTCCGGCAAAGGTCTTGTCCTGGCGGCCGCGGACGGGGGCGATGTGGGAGGAGATGCCGGCATAGATGGTGATGTTGTCGGAGCGGGAGTGGGCGTCGATGTTGAGGCCGCGGACGACAAAGAAGCCGTGGCCGTGGTGGAGTTCGTGGGAGAGGCGGCGGAGGGTGGCGTGGAGGGTGGGGAGGGGGAAGGTTTGCTGGGAGATGTGACCGTGAGGGAGGTTGAGAGCTAGTGGGTTTTGTTAGTTATTGGGGTTCATGGGCTATACGGGATTGAACTGGGGTCAACTTACACTTGAAATGCTCCAACGCTCTCTCCACCTCCTCCAACTCTTCCTCATTCAAAACATATGTCCACTGATATCCCTCCTTCTCTAGACTCTTCCCATCCCAAACCAGAGGCCCCTTGAGCTCCTGGGGGAGACCCTCGGGCAGAGTCTTGGGACGAGCGTCGTTGCGGAGTTGGCGGGCAACACGGGCTTGCCATTTGTCCCAGTTGGGGGCGTAGGAGATGTCTGGTTGGCCGGGGGGACCTGAGACGAGGGCGGCCGAGGTGGCGAGGTGGGTGATGGCGACGGACATGGTTAATGAGATGGGGAGGGATATTGTTCTTTCCGTGGATATTTATTTGGTTGTTTTTGTTAGTGATTTTGACGATTGTTAAATAAAGGAGACTCTCTGCCATTTATATCATTTCCCGTCCATTGTCGGCCGTTTTTTGCTTGGCCCGGCTCCAGTCCCCCTTATCCCAGCACTTAATCTCCCGCCGCAATGACACCATCTTCCGTCATTCTGTTCCAAGCTTTGAAAACAGTGAGTCCATGGATACAAACCTGCTGATGGAGGGTTACTCTAGGTTGGTTTCTCTCTTTGCTGATAATGCAACCACTATGCGTGATTTCGGAGTAGACGGGAACTGAGACGGGAATTGGCGTATTAGATAATGATAAAAACCGTCGAATCACGAGGAATGAGTAAAAAAAAAAAAAAAGAGATTTTGAATCTGATTTGTAAAGACTTTTTCCAAGTTGAAGAATGCAGCCTTCTCCAAGTAATAATAGACGTAGCCTTACTGGCCCGTGTTCCTTCCTACTCAAACTCAACTGTATCCCCCGATTATGGTTTCACAGAGAGGCAAACGTTGATTGGCTGAGAGAGGAGGTTTGCTAACAAGAGGAAATTTCCCGATCTGGATTGCATATCGGACAATTACCAACTTGACTTGGGCAGGAATCGGAAGGACCCGGATAGTTCGTGATGTCTATAATTATGGCATCATATATGCAGAAAAGACAGATGTGGTATTCGATATCCTATCTTGCACTTGAGTAAAACGCTGCTACAGTTTTACTCTCAAAATCAAATACACCACCACAGGTACCCTCAGAGCTCAGTACGAATCTCTCACAGTCCACTCCTTACAAGCCTCCAACAACCCCTCATGGACCCCAATATCCCCCGCAACCCTCTTAAACTCCTCCCACGATCCCTCCAATCCCTTCAAAAACAACAAAGTCCCCACCCAGACAAAATCCAAATAACTCACCTTCTCCCCCAAAAAATACCTCCCCTCCACCTCCCCAAACAACCCCTCCACCTCCCGAATCTTCCCCGCAACCCCCTCCCAAGCCCCCGGCCCCCCATCCTCCCTCTCCACCTCCTCCAAACTCTTCCCGAAAAACCTCGTCCGCGTCTCCACAAAATACCCCGCTGATGCCTCCCCCAGGTAATCTACCCCCACCCGCGGGACAAAGACTCCAACGAGGCCGTTGACAATGTCTTGGTTGAGAGCTTCGAGGCGCGCAAGGGAGGGGTGGGTGAGGTGGAGGGGGGGGGACGGGAATTCGGCGTCGACGGCGGTGGCGATGGCGCGGGAGTCGCTAAGGTAGGTGCCAGAGGGGAGGATGACGGTGGGAATGGTCCAGGTGGGTTGGCCGTGGGTGTGTTCGGAGCCAGGGACAGGACCAACACTAAAGGGGAGGTGTTAGACGGGCTGACATTGGGCATTGGGGTTATGAATGATGATATTGACTTACTGCTCCTGTAGTCGTTTCTTGATATCAGGATATTCCAGCTATCTTCTTGTCAGCCTTGAACAAGTCATTACTCCAACATGTCCCGGCTTACCCATTTCGTTTCATAATCGATCCCTTTGAAATTCAACACAAGTCTCGCTATTAAATAAAATCCCATTTATTAACTTTTTAGGGAACAATCTTTTTGGTTTGTAATAGAGTTATAGAAACCTACTTTTCCAAGGGTTCAACGACCACGTCTTGGCCGGCGCCCGCGTCGGAATATCAAATAAAGTAACTTTCTTGGTCATTTTTCGGTACTAAATCCAGCTAAGAAATAAAACAATTGAAGAACTTGGTTTTACCTTGACTTTGATTCAAAGAAGAACCAAGTCTTTTGTGTCTCTTTATATAAACAAAATCCCCCTCCACTTCCTCCACTTTAACCGATTCATCACCAAACCCGGTCGTTGACCTTTTTTCACACTAGAATTATTCGTAATCAACCACTTCTATCCGGCTTACTTACATAAACTCCGTACATAATCCAACCTCCCCAAATTGCTCAGATACTTGTTATACATAATATATTGTAAAGCACAAATTCCCTGACAAATCCATATATGAAGACCCCTCCTCCTCTCCCGTCCCCGTCGTACCATTTCTCCTCAGGAAAAAAAAAAAAAAAGACCACCGCATTTCCCCCCACTGCTTCACCAGTCCTTGATATCTCACCTCAGTTATACATCACTACTCTAGAGGGTTCCAGGTTCAACTGATTACCCGAGCCAGATTCAACGGCAACACGGCAGCCTGCATACATCACTCGAAAAGCGGGGCGAAATGGTGTGACAATACAACGTCGGATATAACTCCGATGCAAAATGGAGAAACCTCCGAATTGACTATCAACCAATTCATTCTATTCCCCTCTCTGATCCCTCTGATCCCTCTGATCCCTCCCACTTACCAAACCCCCTCAACATCCCTAAAAGTACCCATCTCCCTCTTCCCTACCACATCCCTCCCCACCAAAAAACTCTCCGGTGGCCCCAAATAACTCCCCCTAACCCCTCCCAAATCCACAACCACCTTCTGCACCACCAAACTCGGCATCAACCCCCAAATCCTCAACACATACTCCCCTTCCCCATCAACCTTAAACCCAGTCGTCGTCTGATTCCCCGAGTTTACTCCCCACACGTTATCCCCAACCGCATATCCCCATCCATTTGGCATGCCCGCGCCCTCGAATTTCCCAACTGGCCGCACGCTGACAATGTCGGTATCCGTGGCTGTCTGGTTCTTTGGGAGGAGGGATATGGCGTATTCAAGTGGCTGGCCATCACCAAGGTAGTTCTGAGTTGGTGATATATGAAGCGTGACGTTGGCGGTTCCATTGGAAAAGAGGAATAACCGGTATTCGAGAGCGGGAGCTTCCGAAACACTTAGTTTATCCAGAGAGTAATTCGCGAGACCAACCCCGCCAAGCACACGTCCATACGACGACAAGGTAGTGTAGGTTATTGAGGCATCAGAACCGGGAACCAGCGCCTGATAATGCGGTGCTTCAATGGACACATGACCATCAGACTCAACAAATCCTTCAGTAAACGACTCTGGAACTTCATCAAAAGTCACCGGAACCAGCAAACTCGGCTGACTAACCGCATACTTCTCCAACCCCCGACACGTCGTAAACGAAATCTTGTACGACCCCGCAGTTGCATTCTCCGGCACGTGTTCCCAGTCAATCCCAACCTTGACCCTATTCTCCTGAACCTCAGACCCAACCTCTCCTACTGACGGCGTCACCGTCAACCATGGAACCTGCGCCGAGGCATTCCAAGCACACTTTTCAGTTCCACGAAAGAAAACTTCAAACCACCGAGTGCGCGGTCCATATCTTGACAATGCGGGCAACGTCAACGTGTTACTACTCAGAGAGTGGAAACGGTCATCTCCAGGAATGCTGGCATTGGAACCCTCGATTGAAATGCCAAGTTGGCCGCCGAGGGAGGGACGTGTTGTTTGGACAAAAGTCATGGCGGGCAGAGTGTTTCGCATGGGCTGTTGCCAGTAGCCATCGTAGCCAAGGTGGGTTTCTAAAGTCTTGTTAGTAGTCTGACAATCTGACTAGCTTGTTTCTTTCTTTCTCAATCTGTCTCTTTCTCTGTGCGACTTACGGTCCATAAAATGAGCCCATTTCCCATTCTTCAAAGAATCCCATCTATCCGTCAACTCCGAGTCTTTCTGCAAAAGCTTCAAACTCTCTACAATCACATCATTCGCCTGATTCCTCTTCTGTCCTGCATACAACTGATTCCGCGCTCCAGCAATCTGAATCTTATGCAAAATCTCCCCCGCCAAAATCGGATGTAACAAAGTCTGGAAGAACGAATCCTTGGTTTCCACGTCAAGCGCCATATAAACCGCTTGGGCATCACTCGCCAACTCAGCCCATTGCTCAAGCACTGCATCGGCTTCACCGTAGTTGATCAGCGAGTATGTCTGCGGTTCAATGAGCTCGAATTTCCGACGCGCAGCATACATGCCGAAGCGGTCCACGATGCTCAAAACTTTGGAGGCTACCTCGCTGCCAAATTCCCGTGTTGCCCAGGCTGTAATCCAGCGGGCAGTGCCATTGTTTAGCAGGCCCCATTGGTCAACGTCATAGGCGAGGTCAAAGTAATGGTTCAGAGGGAGTTCCAGACCCTTGAGGTCGCCAACGTTGACAATCCAGATGCGGTCAGCTTGACGTTGGTATGCAAGCCAAAGCTAGTGGTACATACAAAGTGTTAGTCCTCCATTAAATCGTTGTTGTAATGTTGTCCCCGTCTTCAGTTCTTGGACATACCTGTTCAGTTGTACGCTGTAGCTGTACAGCATTGATCCATTTGTAATCTCGAGGGTCCCCAACATAGTCAAAATGATAGTAAACACCAGCACCTCCACTTCTCGCCGTCTCATTCTTCAACGGAAGACGCCGGACATTTCCCCAATTATCATCAGCCCACAGCAAAGTGATATCTTCCGGAACATGGAGTCCCTTTTCCTGGTACGTCTGCACTTCCTTGTACAAACACCACATTTGCGGAACATCAGCCGGCGATGACACATTCAGCACTTTCGTTATTATGTCACGCTGATTGTTCACCAACTGCTCCAGCATCTTTACAATGCCCTCAACGCCCAACCCGCCCTCAATCTCCGTGTCACCTGTCCCACGCATTGCCATTGTGTACAAACTATTCCGCGTATAAGGCTTGGCACGCTCAGTACCGTACACAAAATACTCGTCAATCGTCTTGTTGTTCAAGTTGTATGCCCAGTCGCCCTGGTAGTACTTCTTGAACTCATTTTGCGCGCGCATCATGGGCTCCGTGTGTGAACTGCCGAGGACAATCTCGTAGGCATCGGCTAGTGGCTGGTTAAAGGCGTCATCTGTGTAGAACATGGACCCCCATAGGGCCGGCCAGAGATAGTTTGCACGAAGTCGAAGCAGCAGTTCAAAGATCATGCTGTAGAATTTGTGAGTGTAACCTGCAGCTCCATTGGTGGCGTCAGGGAAGTTTATGCTGGGGAAAAGTTAGCTTAAGAACATGTCTCTCTCCCTCTCGTACTCTGGTTCTTGAAGACTTACCCAATCCAACTAGACAAAGCTGGCTGCTCGTCGTTCAGGAACAAACCTCGATATTTGACTGACGGTGACTTTTGTATCTTGGTTCCCATCTCAGCCCAGAGTTCAGTTTGCTTCTTGATAGGTGCATCAGTCCAGAAATACCAAGGACTAACACCAATCTGCTCGCTAACATCGTAAATGCCATAAATCGTTCCACGGGCATCGCTACCACCAATGACAAGTGCTTGGGAAATACCTTCAATTGGGTCATTGATAACTGAAGACACGAAGGACTCCCATTGGCCTTCTATGGCGGTGACATTGAGTTTGTCTGAAGCAACTAAAGAGTCAATCATAGGAGACTTCCCCAGAGTTCCGACGATGATGACGGTGGAGTCCGGGTTATAGTTATCATAACTTGGACCTGTAAAATTCCGAGGCGCCGTTGTGCTAAACTAAACATGTATATAAATTTGGTTAATCAAAATGATTATTGCGTGGCTGTGATCTGGGAATTACTAACAAATGAATTGTTGAGTATATCAACTGGGTTGAAACTGTAGACAGCAGGGTCGTTGTTATCCCCGGCCTGGTGACCATTTGTTAATGAGAAATTAATCCCAGTAACACGGCCAAAATCAACAGCAAGATCTCCGGCCGCACGCACAACACCCCAATACTCATCATCGGAAACAAGTATCTGGCCAGGAGTTGTCGATTGTCCGAAAAGCTGAAGTCCAGGTGATGGATCAGAAAACGAAATGTAATGGTATTGTCCAAGCGCAGACACACTGCCAACAAGCAACGCCGCCCCGAGTATGTTCAACATCATCTTTGTGAGATTGTGTGACATACACAAAAAAGAATAGTCGTCTAACTCACACAACATGGGCTATCTATTGGTGTTAATCATAACTCAAAGTGTAGCTTTAGCTTTATATTGTCAGTTGGCGGCTAAATTCAAGCCTGTGCAAGTCAATGGATATCATGGTCACGAGGACTCACAGCAGCATGGCCTCTCCAAATAACGGTATAATTAGCCTAATATATGTAGTATGAACGGTGAGCATTTGACTCCATGTTCTTGCCGAACTATTTTCCCAAATCCGATCTGCATTAATCGCGTGGGGAATACCGGGTTCGGTTAGGATACGCACAATCTCCGCATCTGTCAATGACAAAAGAAAAAAAAAGTGTTTAACAGTCGGTAAAAGAGCACGAGAGGTTTGCTTACTCACCAGTAACTGACCGAGCTTGAGCCAAGTCCCGCGGGAAGTGTTCAATGGCGCTGCAGGTTTCGATATTCCACAGAGGTTTGATGTGCACAGAACCCGACAATTCAACCAACACCCTGTTGACTCCGTTTTCGTTGACTCCGTTGGGATGAACGCCGCTGACTCCGTTGATATGAACCTCATCATGTGTTGTACTTCCAGGTACATCATCTATAAGCGTGGTCTCCATAGTCTCTTTCATACCATACACAACCGACTGATGCGGCGGAATCAACACAAGTTTGGCAAAAGATCGGCCGTCAGAAAACATCTTGTCGCAGCAGTGATACGTCATCTGAAGCGAGCTTGTCAGTGTCAAGCCTGTAGTGACCGTTACCATTGTGTATAGCTCGAGTAACGTGCGGTATGACTCCGTTAGCTTGTAACAGCGTCAAGTTGGGTGGACGGGGATTCATGAAGGAGGGTCCCATGATGGGTTGAGACGAAGTTTCGAGGATCAATAAGCATGTATCGGGTAATTTTCCCAAAGGAGAATAAAAACCACAACCGTAACCTTTCAATCATCAACCAAGGTTGGACAACATTGCACAATGAGAAAGAAAAAAATGTGATGAAAAAAAAGACAAAGAAAATTACAACATTTCCCTGTGAATTCTGGGGTTTAGGCAGATGCTTATATGTGGGGGCAGCTATCATCAATCTAGGGAAGGAACCTCCATTGTCTGCCATACTCACTAGGAAATTACCTATATATACCTATGTATGTACCAATCATACTCATCATCATCATCTTCTTCAGATGCAGTTACCATAGATAAGAAAATGACATCATGGGCTGAGGGTTGATTTAAAAGGAAAGTGAAAAGTTTTCACTAGAATTCATTGGAACAGACGGAAGCTCCTTCCTCAAACTTAAACTACTCAATTGTCACTATCACGCAAGTTCCTTCCCCACATTCCATCTACTCGATTCATGATTACCGCCAATTCCCATTCCCCAGTAGATTCACATGGCTACACCAGTTTATTCCTTGTTTTAGGACTTTTTAATTCAGTCACAATGTATCTAACAAGGCCTTATAGAATGATAATTATTCGACCAACTTGATGTTTATTTTCGAAACATAATAATCACATTGCTATTGAAATTACCTTGGTGACTTTGACTTGGCATCCCTACAAGTTTCCATTCCCTCTTCTGATAACCGGTAACTCCATCAACCCTCGGCCGTAATAAACGCCGCATAACGAGGCAACATCGCCATCTTCTCCTCCGGGCTAATCTCCGTATCCGAGTACACCATGCGAATATCCTTATCCTTCTTCTTCTTGTCTACCACCACCGGCACCGCCGCTTCCGGCTTCGTCGCCGTCGCTGTTGCTGCCGCACTAGCCTCGGCTGAACGAATCAACTCATCAATGTCATCACCTCCACCAGGAACACCGGGTGGCACACCATGTATCGGCGCAGACCAATATGAAGGCTGCGACGGGCGAGTAGGAAGGCCGGCCGGCATGCCAGCGCCGGCACGTGGTGCAAGGTTGTTGTATCCAGGGAAGCTGGGCGTTTGACCAGGAATTGACGGGGGGTATTGCATAGGCTGAATTGTAAGTTGGAGTTAATAATTTGAGCCTATAAATCCCATGTGGAAAATTGCCAAGCGTAAACACACAAGAAAAAAAGAAAAGGAGAAAGGGGGGAAAGGGCCAGTATACTTTAGCCTGAAAACTAAAGTCATGATTCTCTTGCAAATATTCTCTTGCGAATATTTGGAGACAAATTTACGTACATATTGGCCAGGTGGTAGACCCTGCGGCGGAGCTTGATGTCCGAGTTGATGTTGTTGCGCAGCCGCGGAATCCGCCGGTGAGATTCCAGCCGCCTTTTCGGCCTTGCGTTGGGCCACATACTCGTGTAACCGAGCCTTCAACTCCTCAGGCGTCTCAATCTTGATTTTCTTACGCGGCTGGTTCTGGCGACCGGGCACAGGGTTGCCGGTGGCGATCCGTCGATCTTCTTGCGCCTGGTAGAAGTTTTGGATGATGCGTGTCTTGTGTTGGTCTGAAATGTCCTGGGGGATACCCTCCATGCCGAAGATTTCAACTTCGAGGCCTTGGCGGTTGGGAAGCGCATGGTCGACTTCGGTGAGGGTTTCTTTGTGGACTTGGTTCATGTGGACGGCGAGACCTGGGAAGGGGACGGCGGTTAGTGTTTGTCAACGGAGGGGCGGAAGCGGAGGCGCGGGAGATTATCATAAGGGCATAGAGCTTACCGCCGGCGGTGTTGAGACGACGGCCGCATCGTTCGCATTTGAAATGCTTGGCCTTTTGGTGGGAGATTAAGAGTTTGAGGTCTTCGAAATCACGTTCGCCTAGAGGATGTGAGGTTAGTATCGTGTAGAGGATGACATTTAGGCGTAGCGGAAAGAGGGTAGAGGGCGGCGCGCGGGGGTCGTTCGGGGGGTTCTTACAGTAGTAGCACCACGGGCGCGCGAGGATCTCCTCAATGTCGGGGTAGCTTCTCTTTTTCTTGCCCATTCTTCTAGGATGCAGCGACACTGGCTGCAAGTCTGTCGAATTTCAAGTTGCGTAAGAATCCGATTGGTCGATATATAGATACTTGGGTGGGGGTTCGATGGTTAGGACGATCGCAAATGTTTCGTTTGCGCTGATTGAAGATGGCCTTTTTTGCGATTTTCGCTTTTAGCTTGACACGAGGCTGCAGTCGCTTAACCATTAATTATTTCTGGTGTAGCCTCGTGTTGCATAACTCTTCCTAAAAGGGCATGGGCATGGCTGTTCCAAGGGTCTGATTGGTCAAGGGCTATGACTACCTAAGGTGCTGTGATTGGCCCCATGACGCTTGTACCACCCAAGTGTGAAAGATAATGTACTTTTGCACATTTGAAGTTTCCTTATGCTCATAGTGAAGATAATGTGCGTAATTAAAATCATGTATACTCACTTATATCACAAATTCAGTGTACATTCACTCTCATTGTGTTGTCAACCTTGGCCCTCAGTCCATATAAATTTTCTGGTTTGAGACAATGAACTTGAATAAAGGTCCATCTACAAAAAGCCCTTAGTACTACTAATAGAGTGATATACAAAATGTCGGTGACCCCCCTTTTCTTCCCTCCTCTACCTCAACGGCGTCTGCACCTTGGGCAATGAACCCCGAGCACTCAACGACATCGACGGCAAATGAAACTCCTTTTCCTTTGGCTGCCAATACGCCGAAACATCCACCAGCAAAAAAGCATGCGGCGTTTCCACCTCAACCATCCCCGTCAACATAATGGCCCCCCGTGGCGGCGGATACTTGTATCCCTTCCACTTACGCAATATCGCCAATCCAGCCTGTTTGTATGTATTCTTCATTGGCTCCGTAATTGCAATAGCGTGTCCAAGGGCCATGCGTGTTACCCGTTCGACAATGGTCATATCGCCGGTGTCGCCGTCTTCGATGACGAGCTTGGTTTTGCGCTCTTGGGATGGGGGGAGAGAAAGGGTGTTGATTTGGATGATGGGACGTTGCGGTCGGGTGGTGTCTGGGAAGTAGATGGCGCGGAAGTTGTCGTACATGGTGGTGAAGGAGAGGGTGGCGTATTGGTAGATGGTTTGGGCAACGAGTTGGGGGTAGAAGATTCGGTCGAGGTCTATGGAGACTTTGGAGGTGGCGCGGCGGACAGTCCAGTATATATTACCATCTGTTGCGTACAGTATACTGGGCAAAGGTTAGCTGAGGACTTGCCGCCTGGAAGAGGAAATGAACTTACCCGGAGTGGTAGAATTCTTGGGGTGGCGCAGGCGGGTACTGATAGTCTAGCCACATGCGAACTCCACGTGGCTCCGGCATATACAATTTTGACTTTTTGTTGTCTGCGCCAATCTTGTGTACCACAACCTTTACAAGTTCCTCTGTGATGTGGCCTAGTTAGTGACGTCCGACACACTCAAAGATAGCTAGTCATCTCTCACCTCTCAACTCTTTTTGTAATGCTTTGTTCTTACTGAACTCAATATACTGTTTCCACTCTAGGTCCGTCCCCCGATACGGTGCCGGCTGATGCACCTTTGTCGTAAAAGGGAACGCCACAAAGAACCCCTCAAGCTCATCCACCAAATCCTCATCACTCCCCTCCTCTTCTTCCTCCTCTCCTCCCACCTGAGAACCGCTCTTATTCCCACCACCATGTACAGTATTTCCCTTTGAAACTCCCGAACCTCCATGCTTCTCATGTTCGTCCTCTTCATCGCCAAAAATATACGGGTCTAAAAGGTCTGTCCAGAAAAAAGTAGCGAGGAACAGACAGGATGTGGTAAAGAAGAATTTCCGCCTAGGATACCGTTAGCGGAGGGGTTTCTTTTTCTACTGATAGATTATAGGAATGAGGTCACTGCCTACACAGGTCGTGGCGGCGCACGGAAAGCCACTCGTTGGACACGGATGGAGGTTTGTGGCGATACGTGATGATGGACGGCGCTACGGAGAGCTAATCGTGCCGCCCGGTTCCCCAGCAGACGGTTCATCATTGTGTTTCCTGTGGATATGTTTGATATATATTATGGGCGGGTTGTTGTCGGGATGGTGTAGTCGGTTGTAGGTAAAGCGTCAGGAATGGCCCGTGAGGTCGTGAGGGATGGGTATGACGTGGGTTGGTGATCGTAGGTGGGTTGAGCTTCTGGTCTCAACGCGGGCGCAGAACCGAAATCGGACATACGATTATCGATGTGATTAAATGATTAGAATAGTAGAATAAGGGGTTTTTTTTCGCAATTATGTCGGGAATTTCGTGATGATGAGTAGGATTTCAGAGATTACTTCGCCCATTCGTTAATGTGAAGCAATTATTGACTTGATCTTGGAGGCAAGGCTTGCATGACGAAAATTTAAACCCTAAGTTGATGTACCTTGAGCTCTGGGCTCGTGTGTTAACCCCAATCTCTAGAGGTACGTCAGGTCGCAATATATCTTCTTTTTTCGACAAGCGCTGTCAAAATGGCCTTGCATCATGTCAAAATATTTCACATGTGAATTCAACAGGAATCCCGCCGTCGTCATGCACATGCAAGATATTATGCGATAATTACGAATGATCATTGAGTCCATATAGAACAAAGTAAAAAGGCAACTCAAATTGATAATGTTTCAGTCTAATCTATACCATATGATCCCAATCCCAGATTAAAACTTGAATAACAAACAAACAAAACAAAATCCTCACAAGATCCCAAAAAAAGATATTCGCCCAAGTTTCCGAGACATCTTTGCTTAGCCTCTACGGCGGGTAGTGGGACCGCCCTTCTTGGGGGTGACTGCAACGCCCGAAGTGGTGCCGGTCGAGGCAATAGCCTCCTTCTTTGTAACGGCAATAGGCTTGCCAGTCTTCTTGGAAGACGAACTCCAGTAGATGACCATCTGGAGGGCGAGGATGACGTTGAGGACGAAGCCGGCGATGAAGCTGTAGAGGATGGTCTTATCGTCGACCTCCTGGAGAGTGGTGAAGATACGAGTGAGCGAGCCGAGGAGGTAGTTGAAAACCTACAGAGCAAATATTAGTGACTTGTTCGAATAGTGCCGTATTTAGATTACGCAAATTACTCACAGTGAAGGCGCTCAGCTGACCAGTGGTGCCGGACATGAAAATAGTAGCAATCTGGGGCAACTTGGACGCAACACTCAAAACACCAGCACCAGCCTGCATGATCTTGAGGTACTCCATCTTGACAACGACGGGATTCCAGAGGCAGCTCATACCAACAGTCACCAACGAGAGGTACTGTCCCGCCATACCATACTTGCCACTGTACCACAGAAGCAAAATAGTAATGACAACATTCTGCACGAGAATCATGGCCGTCTCGCCATACGTGCTAAATGGAAACTCATTGCGTGCCGAATACGCCAAAGAAATCATGTACGAAAGAGTCTCCAACGCATACGCAACAACTGAGACACCCTCTGCGCTCTTGGAGTTCATCAACTTGATAATCTGCGGCAACTTGACAATCGACGACGCCGTGACAATGGCGATGCCAAGGGCTTTGGAGATGGCAAGCTTGACGCAGGCTTCATCGGTGTGGTTGATGTCGAGAAGGAGGGTGCTGTAGCATTGGTCGCCAATGAGGGAGATTGCAAAGTCGCGAAGGGGAGTCGGGAGGTTGTGGGTGATGGGTTGGAGGACGGGGCGGACGACGTCCACGAGGGGAGTGATGGCTTCGAGGGCGGATTCCATTGTGAGATGGTATGGGGTCAGTGGCGTTCGGTTTGGGTAGAGACTGAGACGGGTCAGGAGAAAGAGAGAGGGAAAGAAAGAAGGGAAGCAGATGGGTGGTGACGGGAAGAGATTCGGTGGGAATTTGTCGAGCGAGGAAAGAGGCCAGCGAGACAACAAAGGCCTGACAGGGTTAGGGTGGGCTGTTTGTTAATTAGCAGATAGAGGGCGGGTTTGGCGGATTTTACAGTGGGTGCAGGGTGGATTTACCAAGTGATGGAAGATACATTAATCAGTGCGTATTAACCCTTATGATGTCACAGCCTAGCAACAATATATAAACACAATCAAATTTACAGGAAATTGGTTCAAACAAATAATCTGGCATAAATCATAATTCAAATAGAAGATGTCAGGCACTATATTGAGACATTGAAACACCGTCCAAAAAGATCATATAATTACTTCCCTTCCCTAATCTCCAAAGCCTTTAATTCTTTTTTACAATGCGCCACATTCGCAAAAGGCTCCCACGTATTATCCGCAGAACTGAACCCTTTCCACTTCACCAGATATCGCTTCCACTTGCCAAAGCCCTTGGATCCGAGTAACTCTTTGATTTCCCACTCACCATCCTCCTTCGCGGCTTCCTTCACAGTTTCCTTTTCATACCTGGGCTTCTCGATCTTGTCCATATTCGCCGGCTTGGTGGGTTTGGTGACTTTGGAATCTGATTCATTGATAGACGGGGCTTTCGCGGGCTCCAAGGGTGATTTTCTTGGTCTACCGACACCTCTCTTGACGGGCTCAACAGGTGCGGTGGGAACGGCCTTTTCCCTTTTTGATGCGGTACTCTTTCTGACCTTTTCAACCCCGGATACCACTGGTCTCACCGGAGAAACAGCCCCACTAGAAGATCGTGAGGAGACACGATTCGCACGGCTCGAAGAAGAATCTTTTGGTATAGACACTTCCCTTTCAGAGACAATTCGAGCAGTTGAGTTGACACTCTTGGTTGCCTTGGCCTTTTCCTTTTCTTCGATAGGCTTGAGGAAAGCTTCAACAAGATCTTTGGCATGCTCCAGATTATCCATGGGTTCCCATGTGCCATCAGAAACTGGGTACCCCTTCCATTTCACAAAGTACTTGGTTCCGCGACCGACCCTTTTGGACTTCATAATCTTTTCAACTTCGTATTCGTCATCTTCGTCATCTTCGGGTTCTTCAGTGGGAGCAGCTCTTTTGCGGATGCGCTTGGCATGGGCGGATTTGGTGGTAGTCGTAGAGTCGGATGTGGTTTTCCTGGGACGACCGCGCTGTAGGACATTAGTATCTGATGCTATAGTTCAAGCAGGGTAAAAAAAAAAGACAACTTACATTGCTGCCAGTAGTAGATGTAGTTGGCTTCTCAATCCTATAGCGTGATGGCCTAATGGTTTCTGTTGCTCGCACGCGGGTTGAGGCACGAAAAGATGACACTGTAGATGATCCACCCGTACTTCCATTACCAGATGCATCACTTGATCCTTGACTTTCATCGGCACCGCCGAGACTTTTATTGCCATCAGGCTCATCCTTATTGTCGCCATCGGTTGCCTCATCATTCTTTTCGATCGGGGATCGTGACATCTTGGTAGTCGGTGGAGGGTTTTCAGGCGCAGGTGGAGTGTTGGGCGTAGGTGCGGGCAGAAGTGGTATAGTGGCATTGTTCTGGTTAGCGGGCGTCATGACAACGTCAACATCAGGAAGAAAGTCATCAACATATGAATCCTCATCGTCTATCTGATCTTTTGCTTCAGTTGTGATTATGAAGTGGTAATGCAATATTATCGGCGCAAGAGTCAATGGATAAAATCAGCCATATAACTCAATGCACGATACAATGACGATTTTTGGGAAATGTCTGGACAATGAACGTGCTTACGACTATCAAAACGTTCATTGATTAGTGCTTTGGAGAAAAAAAAGAAAAAATTGCGCCAGGTCGGGGTCCCGGGACGTGGGTTTGCGGTTTGCGGTTTGCGGTTTGCGACAAGAACACAAAGGGATCGAGGGTGTTCTCAAACAAGCTTAAGTGGGCGAGCAAGGGAGAGAGTGAATCGGCTAAGTTTGTTGAGAGCCTGTGCTTTAAAGGCTGTAAGTGGTGACGGGGGAATGTAAGTGCAGGATGGTGTTTTAGAGCTGAAGTGATGATTATGTCAGCACAATGGTTTTTGGCAGGTGCCAGATTTGTGTGTGAGATTAGTTTGGTTCAAGTAACGATATGATATGCTTCTTTTTCTGCTCAAGTATAAGTACAAGCACAAGCACAAGGACAATAATTTGTCTCTCCAGATGCATAAATTCAACCAAACATATACCTAATCAATGGCATCAAATCATTGAAAGCATCACACAAGCTCAAGTCCAAAGCTTCTGCAAGCTGTTGGCCGCTCTTGCATAAATCCTTTCAACCTTGGGCCCGCAGCCACACTTTGCGCCACACAAGGTCCATATACGCCACATGCACATTGACGTCGATAGCCAAGCGCGTCGCAAGCGCGTCTCCAAAGGACGTGATTTTAATGGCGATCCCATCATTGCAACGCAACGCCACGAGAAGCGACTTTATTTATGGTGAGGCAGCCCTATCCCGGGGCTTTTGTTATCTTCTAGATTTGGAAAAAGCGCAGCCTGAACTGGGTTTTTTTCTTAGTTTTCTTAGTCCATCCAGCTGCTTACTTGGGGTTTTGTGCACCTGCCTTGTGTGTTTGGTCTATCTGGCAAAAAAAAAAAACACAGTGTGGCACTATAGGAATTCTATTCGGCAGCCGGGACCTTTCTCTTCATCTCACGATCGTCGTCGGCTTTATATGCGATTAAAACCTAGACATATTTTTTTTTTGTTATGTCCAACCAACCCAAGTTTATAATATGCGTCGGTCATTTGTTTAATTGCATTTTTGGTCCTTTTGTTTTAGCCATTTGCTTTTTCTACCATCACTTGCTTTGTCCTTCTTTTTGACTTTGGGACCGATACTCCCTTGACGGCCATTATATATTTGCTTCAACCTTGCTCGATCCCTCTTCCACATTCTTTCACAAAGTCACTACTACTTTGAGATTGTATCACTGTTTCTACTGACCTACTGATCACCCCCGACGGTTTCGACAAGTGGCCTGACCACATGCCAATCAATCCCGTGGTTACTCCCTCCCCGCCTCTCACCAACCCGGTGAGGTCAACCCTCAACCCTTTCTAACGATTCCCGATACATCTTGGCCGATACGGTCTATCTCGACATATATGTTAGAAATGGCAATGGCCACTGAACATTCAACTTCGCCCGGGCGTCTCGAACTGTTACCTACCCGTCCACCCACTCCGCCTCGTGAAACTCCCGAAACCGGACATCCAATGCCTGACGTTCCCGCCGAGCTTAAGAATGCTCAGTCTCCTCTCCAGGCCATTCCCACAGACACCAATGCCTTGCCAACCATACCATCCACATCACCAAAAGCCGGCAAGGAAGTCGTGATCCCAGACACCCAATTATCAACACCACCAAAGGCTAATTCTCCTCGAACACCTTCAACGGCCCTGGCGAGAAAGGGCAAGGCCAACAAAGTAACCTTTTCCGATATAACACACAGTCAACCCGCTGTAAACTACGACGACGAACACGCTAGACCATCACCATCTCTCCCGCCATCACGCACTCTCCGGGCAACAAGGGGCATCTTAAAGGCCTCTCCACTACCTATTCGCATTGACTCTGGGTTCCAGTCCAAGATTGTCATTATGCTAGACTCAATTCTCAAGCAGCTGGCGGGGCCTGACAAGACATCGCGGATAGAGGCCTACTCGACCTTGACAGCGGCGATCAAGAAGTCTACCAACCTTCCGGACCGCACGACTCTGAACGAGAATATGGTTCTCTTGTTAAAGTTCATCCAGCGGGATATTGTGACACCACCATCAAAGGAGCCCATCAACCACTCATTGGTAATCCAGTCACTATCTCTCCTTAATGCCATGTTGATATTTCCCAGTTTGAACGTCAATGGATACACCGACTTTGGCATCTTTATTGTCGACCACACTATCAAGGCCTTTGAGGAGCCAAAATTGGCAAAGGAGATTGTGCGCAACCTCCTTCAAACCATGCATACCCAAAACTTCCCACTCCGGACATGGACCAACGAAAGAGTTAAGAGGCTCGTCCACTCCTTGCGTGATATGGAGTCTCGCATACAATCCAGCAAGGTCTGCATGTTCCGCTCACGCATCTTCAAGCGCTTGCTAAAGCAATGTCGCTCGCACCTGATGGTTAATGTAGAATGGCTTCCGTGTCTATTTACTGACATGATTAGTTCGGTCCCAGAGGTGCGGGGGGCTGCCATTGACTTTGGCTACGATGCGGCATTGTCAATGGGTATGGAGAAGGACATGACTGCCAAAGTTCTCACTCTTTTGGCTGCTGTGGATGCGTCAACAAATAAGACATATCTAGAGTTTTATGCTGGTAAACTGTCGGAGCAGTTCAAGAAGCCGACGCCCGAAGAGTTGGCGGCCGAGTCAGCCGTAGAAAAGGGAGGGAAGCCGGCAGCATCTTGCCCAGCGGATGCCAGATTCAAGGACTTGGAAGCAGTATCCAAAATATGGACCATTGTTATGCTCTTCTTACGGAGCAGACCTTTGGACAGATGGGAGGCTCTACGGGAGTGGCTCAACATCATCCCCCCTTGCTTCAACTCGTCTGATTTAGCCTGTCGGTTGGAGGCCAATATTGCCTGGGCGCGGTTCATCTACATTGCACATCTCCACGAGTCATACTTTACCCGGATGATCTCACAAGCCATTGTCCGCACCTACATTAGTCAGCTCTCCCGTCGTCAACTGAGCCGTAAATCCGAGGCGCCTTTTCGCAAGGCAGTACTAGGGGGTGTTTGCACCGTCTATTACTACGCCTTTGGCCCCAACACGTCGAGCAAGATGCAAGATCGGTACTGGGATGCGACAGTTCCCCTGTTCAAGACGATGACGCAGGAGAATGCTCATCCCGATCTTCGCTCTGGAGCCCTCGATATCATGGTGTCTTTGCTGGATACCTCGGGGCGGAGGCCGTGGAATGAGGAATTGGTGCTTGGCCCGATTACTTTTGCAAAGCCGAATGATATCCCCTGTCTTGACGTCCGATGGATCAGAAGGAATCTGAGCAAAGTTCAGACTGCAATTCTGCCCACGATTGACCGTGACGTCATGAGTCTGGGTGCTCATGATTCTCACGTGTACAAGCTCTGCCGTGCGGTTTCTAACGCCATATGTTCATTGGCTGCCAAGGAGATCAAGATATCAGTCGAAACTGTAGAGTATACTCGATTGGTAGTCAAAACGGTCAAGGGCCTGTGGGCTGCTGGTGTGGCCGGTGTTGAACCTGATGCCAATGCCGTACATGACCAGAAAAAGGCTGAGCAATGGCTTCATTGCATCAAGTCATATACCATGCTTGCCATCGATGGTCTAGGCATGCTGCCATTTATGGAGCCCATAAACATTGACGGTACCGTTGCGTCAAGTTCCTTTGGCAGTCCTTCACGCCGCGGGCAGTTGGCTGGCACCGGAGTCACAAATTGCTTGGAAATGCTGATCCAGACATTTAGTACTCTGCCTCGTGGAACCAAGGATAACTTTGACTATGCTGATTTCCTGGACAATGTCTTTAGTCCATTCATCACTCCCCAGACTGGTCTCGTGGTTTCCACGATGCTCCAGGCTCGGCTTTCTGATATGACGGGAAGCTCAATCCCTTGTGGCTTTTACAACCTGGTCGTCCGCGCCATTACTCACACCCTTGATCCTAAAGCCTCTGTTTCCAGCCGTCTGGTCCAGCCAAACGCTGAGACACCCATTGGCCATGAGTACAAGAGCCTCGTCAAGGTCCTTGAAATCGGACTTCGCAACTGCCAGGCTCTTACTTGGACCGAGTTGCAGGAGCTGTATACTCCGCTTTCAAGGCATATCTACAACATGACTGGCTCTGTGGGTGTTGCCTTGGTCTTGATTGAGCCTCTTGCAAGATTGGTGCTGGCGGCGATCAATGCCGAGGGTCCCATACACCTAAATTATGTCCTATCTGCTATTGCCATTGTTAGAAGCGCTGCGCAGGCACCGGATAGAATGACGGTAGACAATGCGAATAGACGGCTTTGGGGAGTTCCTGGGACCAAGACGGCGTCGTATGACACTTTTAATGTCTTGTACGATCTCCTTAATGCCCTCTTTGTCAAGGTGTATGTGAATCGGGAGTTGGGGACTGACGGCTTCCTGACGATGCTGTTTAGAGAAGCCCGGAGTTTCTTTGATAGATGTTCAGAGCCTTTGGTGTTGAGAACGCTTGGATTTGTACAGCAAGGCTTGAGTGTTTGGGTAGCCGATGAGGATGGGAGGTTAGAAGGGACACTGTATCAACTTGTAAGTTTTGATCAAGATTCGCTCGTTGATGCTCAAGGCAAGAAGACTCACTGACAAAATCATCAAAATCAAAATAGTACAAAGCCCTTGTTACTGAAGTCTGCAGCATCCTAATTCGCCAAGACCCTAAGCAGCTTTCCCTCCACGTCCTAGAGCCGCTCTTGATTGCTGGTTTTGAGAGCACACACTCGGAATTCGTCAACCTGTTCGCTACTGCCTGGAACCGTATTTTTGAAAATATCATTGATCTCCAGTATCCCGACAAGCTCAAAGAGACCCTTACAACCGTCCGCTCGCAAATCGACCTTGTACTTCCCGGCATGGAAGATTCAGCCGACAGCACTCTCGTCAGCTTCCGCCAGACACAGACATTCGAGGTTGCGATTCCGGAAACGCAAGACCTGGAGATGCTGGATGATCTACCTCCCTCTCGCCCAACTTCCAGGCCGTCCTCTCGGTCTTCTAGACGTTCTGCACCTAGCCCCGTACCGAATACCGGTTTTGCGATAATAATGACCCGCTCTCGAACAAACTCGCTGTCAAATATACCGGCAAAGACTACGCCAGCGCCAGCGCCAGCGGCGCCTCGTCCTCGTCCTCGTCCTCGTCATGATGATTCTCAGGTTGACTTTGTGGTCATTGATCCTTTAGAGGTTGACGATCCTGAAATCCAGGCGTTGACGGAACATCAACAAGAGGTCCGTGAGAGACAGCGTCAAGAGTCCAAGATTCTGCCGGTTGACCTCCAGCCTGCGAATGAGTCGCAGCAGCTTGATGAATTGCCTCTTCCCATGGCAGAAGCACAGAGAGATGGTACTCCTGCCAAAAATGACGAGGAGGCGGAAGATCCGGAGACGCCAACGATGGAACAGTCCTATGAGGAATATTTGTCGCAAACGCAAACGCCGACGCCAGTTCGTACGGCTCAGGCGAGCTTGCTGAACCAGGACATGTCAGATGTTCCTTCGTCGCCTATTGAGCGACAGTCATCCGTCAGCCGGTTCCCTCTGATTCCTGAGATGGCGCGTAACAATGTTACTCGAGAGGAATGGCCCGAGTTTTCTTCACCTGTCAACAGCTCACCTATCAAGCCGCTGCGGTTGACGCGGTCCCGCAGACGGGCTGCTGAGAAGGAGACGGAGCAGGATAGCCAGGAGACGGAAGCATCCGAGTCTCAGGAGTCTATTTCACAGCAGGTTGATGAGCAGGGTGATGATGAGACGACACCAATGCAGTGTAGAAGACTGACCCGAAGCCGGCGCTCGTCTAGACGTACTGTCCTCGAGTTGCCACCTCTGCAGATGACCACCAGATCGGCCTCCCGAGGGTCTCAGGATGTTAGTTTCTCGGACGTTCTCTCCCCGGTTAGTTCTCCATTGAAACGGATGAGCCGGGCTGCCGCCAGCAAAACCATGGATAAGAGCGACGAAGAAGTTTCTACATTTCAAGAATCGATGTCTGTGGCGCCAAGGACACGCTCGCAACGACGTCCTGGTGTTGTACCGGAGACGCCAAGCCAATGTGGTAGTGGGCGTAGCACTAAAGCCCGCACTGCAACGGTTGTTGAAGCCACCCCTACACCGACTACGAGGAGAAGCAAGAGACAGTTGATATCGGCTCCACAGTGGCAGGAATCTGCTGTTGCTGAGAAAGATCATGTAATGATTATAGAGTCGTCTCCTGCTGTTGAACAAGAGGAGGATCAAGATGGGGATTCTGACCGGAGTAGCTTTGTTGTTACTCGCAGTGGTAGTAAGCGGAAGAGGGGTGAGATGCGGGATACTCCGATGCCTAGAAAGCGGACGAGGACCAGAAGTCGCCGAAGACGCGGCTTATTGAGGGAGAAGAGTCAAGAGATGGAAGTGGAAGAGGGAGAAGAAGAGGAAGAGGGAGAGAAGGCGCAGGTTTGTTTGGAGGATGTGGAGGTTAAGGAGGAAGTCAAGGAGCCGTCGAGTGACTTGAGTGATTTGTCGGAGGGGGAGACGATGTTGTCGGTGAGAAGTGTGGAAGGGGAGGTTACGACGATTGCGGAGACGCAAGAGTTTGAGGTTGCGACGGATGAAGAAGCGGATACACAGATTTTTGCGGAGCTGGAGGCGTCAACGATTCCATCGGGGTGTGGGCAAAGGATTGGATCGGGGATTGAGTTGCCGTTGCCGTTGCCGTCGCCGTCGCCGGTGGTGATTGCTGATTCGGGGGAGGATGTTGAGATGACGGAGGCTATGCCAGTCAAGGAAGAGGAGGATAAGGAGCAAGAAGAGAAGAAGGAAGGGGAAAAGTCGTACTCGTTGGAGGATATCTTGAAGAATATTCAGGAGGCGACGAGGATGTTGAAGGAGGGAGAGTTGAAGATTTCGGGGGCGGAGGCGAGTTTGACGGACGCGGCGACTTTGGAGTTGAAGAGGGCATTGCTAGAGGCGGAGGATAGGTGGAGAGTCAATGAGAGGAGGTAGATGGGAATCTATTGGGGGGGGGTTGGTTTTATGCAGAATTTTTTTTGGGATTAGGAATGGGAATGGAGTCTGCGTGTTGGGTTTTAGTGATTTAATTGTTATCCTATTTGTCTAATGGGAACAAGAGTTGATGGTGGTTGTTGTGTGATGACGATGACTGCAGTGGTGGGGACTCTGTGTAACTGGTGGTTGTAGTGATTTAAGTTACAGTGCTATCCGTTGTAAAGTTAGCAGACATACAGTACAGTTCAGGATAGTACGGTACTTCTAACCCTCTATTAGCTCCAATCGGACATGTTACACGAGGAAGAAGCCCTAGTCCACCTCAAGTCCTCGGACATTAGGGTTCTGAGGTATATTTCTCCAGCAAGGAGGGCCAAAGACCAGGCCATTGAATGAGGGGCCGCCATGACTTTTGGCGCGGGATTGTCATTCTTTTTAGAGGCACAGGCATGAAGCGGAGGAAGGGCCCGGGAGCCAAAGTCAAGGCTAGACCAACGGCGTGGCGGCGAGGCTAGTAAGCGAGATGCCCTTGATACATTGCAAACTTTCACATGGAATGAATGTTCTTAATGGAAGGAGAAAACTCTGCGTCATGCCTTTTAAATTCGACAGAATGCCTCGAAAAAAGAAGAAAGAAAAAAAAAAGAAAAAAAAAAACCTATGGGTAGTTACTTCATCAAGCTTGAGGACGAAAAGTGGGGGCCTCCATCCCTTTAGCGCCCGGAGCTTTCAACTATAGCTTTACTATGTAGCTTTGGTTGCTTGCTCCCAAGTAAAGTTGACCAGGAAGAAAGAAGCTTTGATGTTTTGTATCGTTGTGACTTTTGAAGGACTACCGAGAAGCAGAGAAGAGAGGAAAGACAAGAGGAGGACAGGGACTGGATCAAGGTCAAAGAGGGGAAAAAAGAAGCACGTAGGAGCACATGCTGAGTAAGCTAACTAACTACCTAACAGGACACGATGCTGCTTGCTTGCCTACTTGCTTAGAGTTGAGGTTTCCATTTTTAGTTAGAAAAAATGGAAGGTAGGGAAAGGGAGGAGGGTAGTTGCCTCATGTGAAAACCCTGGCCAAACAGGCTTGTGCTTCCTTCCTTCTTTCGGTCCTTCCTTCCTTCCTTCTTTCTTCCCTTCCTTCCTTCTAAATAAATACAGCCTTTTGACACATTTCCTTCCCTTTTTTTTTTTTTTTAATTATCCATCTTCCTTGCACACCCGGAAACGCCACAAAAACCTTAATTGTTCCAAAGACAATACACATTTCAATCAAGGACCTTTTTCTAAACGGCGCACAAACAACGACGATCCAAAGAAGAGAAAAACCAAAAAAAAATAACCTCTCAAAATGGTCGACCGCCCGAACAAACCCTCCGCTCTCGCCCGCACCCCCGGCCTTCCCCCGCAGGCTACTGTCGACATCACCCACGAAAACACCCGCGTCAAGGCCACGCTGCCCACTGGTGAATCCGTAGAGGTTCTCTTGCATGGCGCCACTGTCATTAGCTGGAAGGACAACACCAACAAGGAGAAGCTCTGGCTTAGCGAGGGTGCCAAGTTGGACGGTAGCAAGGCCGTCCGTGGTGGTATTCCTCTGGTTTTCCCAGTAGGTTGGAACACAGGAGTCTGTTATTGTCGCCGTGGCGATGACTTTCCGGAGTAAACTCTTGGGCAATGTATGCTTTACTAACCAAATCTCTGTCTATACTAGGTCTTCGGCACCCGCCCCGACCATGCCGCCACCGCCGCCCTCCCTCAGCACGGCTTCGCCCGCACCTCAACTTGGGATTTCCTTGGCAAGTCCACCAGCGAGACGCAGAGCTCTTCGGTGAAGCTTGACTTTGCGCTGTCGTCAAACACGATTCCCGTCGAGGCCAAGAAGCTGTGGCCTTTTACTTTTGGTCTTTTGTACAGTGTTGTTCTAAGCCGTGAGAGCCTCAAGACTTCGCTGGTTATTACAAATGAGGGACAGGAGGCTTTTGATTGTCAGATGTTGTTGCATACTTATCTACGCATCGAGGTATGTGTTCTCTCTGTTCTCTCTCTCTCTCTCTCTCTTTCTCTCTCTCTCTCTCTCTCTCTCTCTCTCTCTCTTTTTCTTTCTCTAGTAATGATCCTAGATGATGAATTAACGCAACAACGCAGGACATTGAAAAGATAGAAATCACTGGCCTTGAAGGCTCTGCTTTTGTCGACAAAATCGACGAGCCCACCAACAACACTCAATCCAGACCCATCACCATTTCCAAGGAAGTCGACCGCGTGTACTCCCCCTCGGCCTCCCCCTCGACTCCCATAACCGTCAACGAATCCGGCGAGGAATCTTACCGTATTACACGCGACAACCTTATGGATGTCGTGGTCTGGAACCCGTGGGTTGCCAAGTCGGCGGGCATGGCGGACTTTGAGCCCAAGGAGGGATTCCGGAAGATGGTGTGTGTGGAGGCTGGAAGTGTGAAGGAGTGGACGCATTTGGAGGCGGGTGATGTGTTTGAGGGGTCGCAGACTATTTACATTGATTGAAGTGAGGAGATACGGAGAGAGAGGAGGGGGAAGTTGTAGATATGATTGTATGCACTTGTAATGGTACCTACATTCAATGGTTGAATCTTATGGATCGCACAGAAAAAGAGATTAATAGCACTTGAGCACTTGTTACTTTGATTTCAAAGTTGGTTCTCTCTATCATCATATCTGTCTCTCTCTTTTCGAGTTTACTTTTGTTTTGGCTTCCTCACCTTGCGATAATGCTCAGCAACCAAAAACGCCAACTCCAAAGCTTGCCTCTCATTCAACCGCGGATCACAAAAACTAGTATAATTCGTCGATAAATCCTCCTCATCCAACCCCGCTCCACCCCCCAAACACTCCGTCACCGCATCTCCCGTCAACTCCAAATGGACACCCCCCAGATAACTCCCCATCTCTGTATGCACCGCCAAAGTCTCCTTCAACTCTGAAAAGATATCCGAAAACCTCCGTGTCTTGATGCCCGCTTCGGTGCTCAGAGTATTCCCGTGCATGGGGTCACATTGCCAGATGACGATTCCGTCGGCGTATTCCGAGGCGGCAACGGCGCGGATGTGCGCTGGGAGGAGAGAGCGGACTTTGGAGGCGCCGTAGCGGGTTATGAGGGTTACTTTGCCGGGTTGGCGCGTGGGGTTGAGGGTGCGGAGGAGAGTGACGATGTCGGAGGGGGGGGTTGTTGGGCCGATTTTGACGCCAATGGGGTTTTCGATGCCGCGGAAGAATTCGACGTGGCCGTGGTCGACTTGGCGGGTTCGGTCGCCGATCCAGAGGAAGTGGGCTGAGGTGTCGTAATATTTCGAGGTGGGTTCCTCTTTGCATGGAACGGTAGTTGTTGTAGTTGCCGGTAAGCTTACGAGTCTTGTCAATGGTTCTTCGTATTCCAAAACAAGACCCTCGTGACTTGTAAACAGGTCGACGGTGTCGAGTTTGTCAAGGCGGTCGGCTCCGATGGTGTGGAGGAAGGAGAGCATGTCAGTGATGCTGTTGGCGGCTTCAGTGTAGCGGGTGCGGAGGGCTTCGTCTTTTACGTGGCCGAGGTCCCAGTCGAGGGGGCGGTGCAGGTCTGCGATTCCGGAGGCGAGGGAGGCGCGGATGTAGTTGAGGGTTGCGGCGGAATGATTGTAGGCACTAAAGGGTCAGTATATGAGTGTTTTTTCGCTTCTTTTTTTTTCTTTTGGAGTGGATGGCCTTACCTAACAAGTCTGGCGGGGTCAATCTCACGCTCATCAACGGCATATCCATTCAAGATATCACCCCGAAACGACGGCAATTCCTTGCCATCCACAAGCTCGGTTGGACTACTCCTCGGCTTCGCATACTGCCCCGCCATCCTCCCAATGCGCACCACTGGCTTATCCGTCCCCCAAATCAAGACCAAACTCATCTGCAACAACAGCTTGATCTTGCTTTCAATGGCGGTGGGCTCACAGTAGTCAAAGAGCTCGGCGCAGTCGCCGCCTTGAAGGAGAAAGGCGCGGCCTTGGGCGACATCGCGGAGGAGAGATGTGAGGCGGGTGATTTCGTGGGGGTGGACGAGGGGGGGCAGGCGGGAGAGACGGGTGGTGGCTTGGATGACGGCGGAGGGGTCGGGGTAGGGGGGGGATTGTTTGACGGGTTTGGAGCGCCAGGAGGTGGGAGACCAAGAGGGGGAGGAGGAGGAGGAGGTGGGGGGAGGGCCTTGGGTAGAGGAAGTAGATGACATGGTGATATTATGAGCAAGTGGTGGACAATGTCGAAGTGGTGTAGATGGCGGTGATGTTATTGGGGTTAGGGTTGTATATTGTGAGGAATTGAAAGAAAAAAAGAAGTATGGAAAAAAAGATGAAAGACGGGACACAAAGAAGGTTTAAAAGAAGGTTTAAAAGAGACGATGAACTTGAGACGATCAAACTCTCGGCATCGTCACATTAAAAAAAAAAGAAAGACTAAAAAAAGAATAAAAAGTCTTGAGCCGATCACTGCCTTTGAAATCCCGGAACATGATGAACAACGGGCAAACTACCAAAGTTTATTGACCGCTTTTGGAAAAAGACTACATGAATAAGAGCAGAATACGAGATAAAAGAATACGGGATAAAAGAATACGATATAAAAGAATACGGGTTAGAAGAATACGATATAAAATTATACGGGATAAAAGAATACGGGATAAAAGAATACGGGATTATATGTGGCAAGTACCTACGTTTTCAGGGCTTAATTAGGAAGGTGCTATACCAAAGGAAGCAAACAACAAGAGGAAGGAACATTGATTTGACGATATTTATGATCCGGTTCTTCATAAAGTCGCTTTTCTTGTTCAAGTGATGGAAAGGATCAGGGACTTAGGGATGGGAGGTTATAGTGATCAAGATGACTAAGAGATATCCTAATGTTCAACTGAAACCATGGACAATTGGTCTGAGTAATTATGGTCTTCTTTTGTGTCAACATAAATCTCACAACCATATTAACCCTAACTCCAGTCCACACCGCCTAATTATGCCACTTTAATCCCAACCCTAGTTCTGCCTACCCCCGGTGTTACCTCACCAACTACCATCTCCAACATCACCATCACCGCATCCAACTCAAACCAATCCCAAAGACCCATCGTGATAATGGCTGGCCGTATTGTTCCTATTATGCAAGCGCCTTCCTTAACCGACAAAGATTCCAACCCAGTTACAACGAATACATCCATCAATGGACTTTCAAAGGACAACACCAACACCAACAAAACGGCCAAGATTGAGCCTACGGCAGTCGACTTGCTGGTTAGTTCATTGAAGCCAATTTGAATATTATGTATGTGACGATAATCACTGACAATGACAGGTTTCCCAATTAGAAATCTCAAAAGCCAAAGCTACAGAGCTTCTTAGAACCTATGATGGTGACGTCATTGACGCTATTTCTGCTTATATCTCATCTTGAACTCTCTTTTATTTACTTGATAGATATACACCGTATATACATTATCGTTTAAGAAATCCCCATTTGACACACTTTGGTTCCCATAATTCAATCCCCCGGCGGTGGCCCATGACGTCCACGATCACCCGGTGGACCCCCCTCCCGGACCCCCATGACCCCCCCTCCGGGCCCTCTCGGACCACCAGGCCCATGTGGTGGTGGCCCGGTTTCCGGCATCCTGGGGCTATCTATTTTAACCATTGGCCACATGGGAATATAACACTTTTCATCCCAGGCAGGACCGACAAGGCTATATCATGAATCTTTCAATATGGGGTTCCAAGGGTACAAAGTGAAACAGGCACAAAAGACACTAGAAAAGGCACAAAAAATTCAAACAGGATAAACCATTAAAACCATATTCTTCTCACCATCTCTTACATCTAAAACTTGTTGAAACCCAACTCATAGGCAAAAGCCAAGCAGAGCTTGGTAAACTCCAGCATATGGTTAAAATCCACGTGATCCACAGTATCCGTCGCAGCATGAATGTACGGCGATGAATCCTCAAAAGCACTCTCAAACGCCAACGCGGCGGGGAAACCAACCTTGTTGGCTGAAGCATGGTCACTGCAAGCGTAGCCGCACTCGCTTTCGGTCCAGCCAATGCGGTTGTATCCCTCAATCAGCGTCTTGATGAAAGTGGTCAAACCAGCATCAACATTGTCCACAATGAGGCCAATCTGCTCAGTGGTGCCCGGGGCCCAGTAGCCCGTCATGTCCTGGTTGAGCATAGCAACGACGTCGACTTCCTTCCGGGCATAGTCGTTAAAGACAGCCTGGGATCCAAGGAGGCCGGCCTCTTCGCCAGAGTACCAGTGGAACTCAATAGTGTTCTCAGCCTCACCGGCGGCAACAGCCTTGTCGGAAAGCAAGACGCGGAGAGTCTCGAGGATGGTCACGCAGCCAGAGCCATCGTCGTCGGCTCCAGGGGCACGGGCGGAGGCGCGGTTGGAACCGGAGCCAATGGAATCCTGGTGGGCGCCGATGACGACGGTCTTTGCGGATTTGCCGGGGATGGTGACGATGATGGAGGGTTGGGACCAGGAGTGGGTGAAGAGGCGGGAGGTGACGGCGGCGGCGGAGGGGGCGGCGGCGGCGGCGATGATGGCGTCGGCTTGGGATTTGAGCCAGGTGGCGGATTGCCTACCGTAGGTGCTGGTGTAGTAGCGGTTGTGGAAGTTGGCCAAGGTGGTGAGGGTGGATTTGAGGTTGACGGTGGAGAGGGAGGGGATGAGGGATTTGACGGCGGTGGTGTGTTGGAGGGTGGAGGGGAAGGTGGAGCGGCGGGTGATGATGGGATGGGAGACGCCTTGCTCGGTGATGTCGAAGAAGTTGACGCCGGCCTATCGATTGATTAGTTTTGGTGATTCGGGGCTGGGGCCCAAGTTCGGAGCCGAGTATCCGGCTTTCAGCTTTCAGAATACCAAACTTACAGCCTTGAGAGCCCACTTCTCGTCTTCAGTAACGACGCGGACATCATCCGGGCCAAGTTCTAAAGTGAACATGGCCTGGTTGTCAGCTTCCGCGGTGTTGATGGCCTGCGGGATAGCGGCCGCGTGAGCAGAGGCTGCGAGGGCCGCAAGAGCAAGAGTATAACGCATAGTGATTAGATTAATATTAAGGAATATAGATGTAAATAGGAGGATAATGAGAGATGTAGCTGACTGTGTATTGGCTGGTGATGAGAGTGTCTGTTAGTTGTGAAGATGAAGCGGATGGTGTGTCGTCTTTATATAACGAGCCTTTCCTTCCATAAGTAAACAACTTTTGATATTCCTTTTCTAGAAACTACCTCCACCATCTCATATCATCAACAAGGCAGGTGCCAACAAGGCAGGTGCCAA
>MKGJ01000036.1:43492-55005 GCA_002018255.1 Bretziella fagacearum | reverse complement strand
AAAAAAAAAAAAAAGAGGCGGGTTATTGGTGGTGAAAGTCTATGTGTGAGTGTTGTGGAGACAATCGTGGATCACGTGACTACTGGGTTTGATCTGATGATGTTTTGTGTAACCCTAATGTTTGAGTGTAACGATTTCATTGATTACTTATATGCGTGAAGAATAATTAATAAACAAGACCACTACTCCTTTTCCCCTTCCACTCACCTCCTCAGCTCTTCAAACTATCAATACCCCCTTCAAATCTCTCAATGTCATACTCCTCTGGATACTCCCCCAATACCTCCCTCAACCTCTCCATCTGCCCCTCAATCTCAGGCGTCATCTCCTCATAAACATCCTCAAACATACTCCTCAACCCCGGCTTCTTCTCCTTCTCTCCCTTCCGAAACCCCTCCATAATCTCCATCCTCGACTCTTTCCTCGCCTCCTTCTCCTTCTCCTCACTCCAAATCCCCTCCCCCTCCATCCACTTCCTCAACCTCCCAATCGGATTATCCCTCCTCCGCCAATCCTCCACCTCCATCTTCTCCCGATATGCAAAGCTATCATCCGACGTACTATGATGACTCACCCGATACGTCATGGCCTCCACCAAAACCGGCTGTCCCCCTCCCATCAACGCCCGCCTCCTCGCCTCCGCCATAACCTCCCTCACCGCCCAGAAATCATTCCCATCCACTCGGATCGTGTCGATCCCGTACCCGATTCCGCGACTAGCGATGCCGTCACCGCGATATTGCTCTAGAGTGGGTGTGGAGATGGCATAGCCGTTGTTCCGGCAAACGAAGACGACGGGACAGCCGCGCGTGCTTGCTATGTTGAGCGCGGCGTGGAAGTCGCCTTCGGAGGCGGCACCTTCGCCAAAGTAGGTGGCGACGATGCGGTCGGGGAGAGAGGAGTTGAGGAGGCGTTTATATTTGAGGGCATATGCAGTACCGGAAGATTGGGGTAATTGGGTGGCTAGCGTTGAGGATATAGTGTGCTAATATTTTTCGCTTGTGTTAGTATTCATCAACCTTTTCGTCTGTTTTTGTTTGCCCGGGAAACACTGACAATGTTCAACCTCCGACTCCCATAATGCACGGGCATATTCCTCCCCCGTCCCGTATCCTCCCTATTGGCAAACAACTGTCCCATAAACTCCGCCGTCGTAAACCCCCTCGTCCTAAATACCCCCTGCTCCCGATACTGACAATAAACCACGTCCTCCCCCTTCAACGCCCCTGCACTCCCCACCGCCACCGCCTCCTCCCCCGCACTAACCAAATAAAAGCTGATTCTCCCCTGTCTCTGGGCCTCCAACATCACGCTATCCATCTCTGCCACGAACAGCATATCGCGGTAGTACTTGCGCACTTCATCCTCGGAGAGATCGGGCTTCCAGGTGGTGGACAGCGGGGTGCCGTCTGGGGAGATGACGCGGTATGTGGGCAGGGCGGGATGCGTGGATGGCTCGACAAAGGAGAGAGTACGAGTGAATTCGGATTTTACGGCACCGGGAAAGGCAAGGTGGGTGGCGTTGGGACGATGCGAAAGGGAACTTGAGAGTCGTCGGTGTAGGTGGTCACGGAGGCCGAGGGATTGGAAAGGTGGTCGATGGATTGTTGTTTTCCACATGTTTAAGGATTTATCAATGGTGGGAAACAACAACAAGAAGAAGAAGAAGAAGAAGAAGAAGAAGAAGAAGAAGAAGAAGAGATAAAAAAAAAACAAGAAGCAAAAAGCAGAGGAAAGGAGAAGAGAAATTTAAAAGATGGAGTTGGAGATGATCTCTTTCTGTTGTTCTTTCTGGTAACTACCTACATTAGTACCTACCTCCAAAATACTCTTGTCAAACTCCTCCCCGAAAACTCAAGATAACCCCTGCCTAAAACATCAAACTCAACCAAGGCAAAAAAACAAGATAAAAAAACTACTATATTATTACTGCCCATGAGCAAAGTCAACAGATCAACATCAACATCCCACATTGCAGCATTGAAAACAAACCCGATAGAAGCCGCTTTCCTTCCTCTCCTCCTTGTCCTTCCTCTCCTCCTTGTCCCTCCTTCCTCCTTGTCCCTCCTTCCTTCCTTCCTTCCTTCCTCCTTGTCCCTCCTTCCTTCTTTCCCTCCTTCCTTCCTTTTGAAGAGTCGAACCAACTTTCCTTTTTGGGAAAACCAGAACCTTCAAGTCTTGAAGCATTTTACAGTTGGAGATCTCACGATATTATTGAATAAAATATTCAAGAGGAATGGAATCAATTGATAATAAAAGAATAAAAAAAAAAGGTAAGGAATAACCCAAGCGAAAAAAAAAGAAGAAAAAAAAAAAGAAGAAAACTGCACCTCTCCATTCCATTCATCGCAAAACTTGCGCTAAAAATCATGGTATCAATAATGGAAAAAAAAAGAAAACATCCCGAACCCGAACTCAAACACAGTACCAGGAACAATCTGGCAAGTGACCCATCCAATATCACGACCCAAAAAGATAGTGTCTGACAATGCTAATAACCAAAAAAAAAAAAAACAAGATATAAAAAAGGCAAACAATGTAAACCAACACACAAACAACACACAAACACTGCGGTGTGATAATCCCATACCTTGTCCTAAGCAAGCAAGCAGGCGAATCACTTTGCCAAACTCCAAAGTCCTCCAAAGTCCTCCAAAGTCTCTCCCCATCTCCCCCATAATCACGCCTCTTCCATCCACGCTAAACGATGCCACAACACCGTCACAACCGCCATCAAAAATCTCAACATCGCCAATCCCACGCGCAGCACCTGAATGCCCACCACCACAACCACCACGCCTCTGCGCATAGACCCTCGAGTCGCTTGCATAGAAAAGGTGCTGCGCCCTGCAAGTCAATGCCCACTTCCCAACACCATCCGCCGATTATACTTGATTACTCGGTTCAGTTTGTTCTCTAGCCGGTTAACTTCACATCGTGCCTCCAACAACTGCTTCTCACATTCTTCTACACTCATCGACAGAGGGCTCTGAACCGACCCGTCATTTACATTCTCATCGCCCAATGACTCGGGCTGATTCTGATGCTGATGCTGGTGCTGATGTACATGTACATGCTGATGCAGATGTTGATGCAAATGTTGATGCTGGTACTGGTACAGGTACTGGTGGTGGTAGTGGAGGATGTGGTGATAGTGGTGATGCTGATGCTGTTGTTGCTGTCCTAGTCCTAGTCCCGTATTAGTCGTCGCCGTCGCCGTCGCCGTCGCCGTTGTGGTTTCCGTTGTTAATCCATCGCCCAGCTGCTGCTGCTGCTGCTGTTGTTGTTGTTGTTGTTGTTGTTGTTGTCGTTGTTGCTGATGCGGCTGCTGGCATACACCACCACAACTACCACTAGGGTGTCCGGGTCCGTGTCCGTGTCCGTGCTGTCCGTCTCCGCACTGCGGGTATGTGGGATCGTCCGACGGCGATGCTAGGAACATGTGCCCCGGCGGTGGGTCCGTGCTGTACATGTATGGAACTAGAGAGTTGAGGTTGGCATCCGTCGCCGCGTCGCGGGGAATGTTGGGCGTGAGATGGATCTTGGGGAGCACAAACTGGTTAATGTACGAAATTGCTTCGTCGCGTTGGATCTTTGCCACTGGATCCCGCACTTTGCCGTCCCGTGTCTGCGGGAAGTAGCTGGGAGGCCCATTGGAAACCGCTCGCTGATTGACTAGCGAGAATCCAGGTCCACCGGGCTTGTATGACGAGCAAGTAAAATTCCGAGGATCACCCACATTATTTGCAAGACGGCGCTGGAACTCCAAGAAGAAATCCTCTTCTTCCGGCCCCAAGTTGCGCACAAAATCTCCATTCGGCGTAATCAATACACGGCCCCCATCACGCGTCTTGTGCACAGGCTTGCCAGCCTGGAGCACAGTCTTCTCCCTCTCAGTCACAAAAGTCGTACCATCGTCATCAATCACTGCAAAATGACGTTGCTTGCTAGCGATTGCCGCTGCAGTACTGCTCGCCAAACTGCTCACTGAAAGACTGGCTGCATTAGCCACTGGAACATTAGTCGCAATATTCGCAGCATTACTCGCAGCACTGATACTGGCAGCCTTTAGAGTCGTCGCACCACTCCGCGCACCACTACTACCACTGCCGCCATTACCACCAACAAGACGGTGCTGATGTTGGTATACACTGACCAAATCCGCCTTTGTCTGATCACCCCGTACAGGTTGGAAAAAGCTCAATTTCTCGGGTTCAGGAAGCTGATTAAGCTTTCTAAGCCCCTGATACACATCAGATAATGCTGGCTCCAATGACTTGAGACTGTCCAGGAGCGCTTGCTGCTGCCTGTGGTGTTCCTGGTGCCGAGCTTCCTCGTCGTCGTCGTCGTCGTCGTCGTCGTCGTCGCCTTCCTCCTCCTCCTCCTTCCCCTCCTCGGGTCCTTTTTGAGTCGTGTCCTGTTCAACCGCAGCCCCAGTGGCCATATGGTCAGTAGTCTTTAACAACGACGCGGGCTGAGCAGATTTAGATTGAGCACGAGCAGTAGTGACAGATGAAGATGACCCAGACGCCTTACCAGACGTCTTAACAGTCGCTTTACCGGAGGCTTTACCGGAGGCTTTACCAGACGCTTGACCAGACGTCTTGTTGATGGCCACTTTGTCTGTGCTACACTGCTCGGCCGAAGCAGAGAAATCAATGTGACAAGTGCAGGCTTTGTGGTGCTTAGAAGAAGTAGATGCAAAAGCAGCAGACACAAAAGCAGATGCAGAATCAGATGAAGAACCAGACGCAAATGCAGACGCAGAAGACGACAAAGACGACAAAGACGACGATTGCAAGGGAGCCGTTCCAGAATTCTTATTGTCCTTGGAACCCTTTGTCTCCTTACCCTTCTTCGACACATTCTCACCACCAATGTCCTCGACAGTTCGGGGAATCGCGGCACTCCCAGAAACTCCGGAATTACCCGCTACACCACCACCACCACCACCACCACCACTACCACTCAAAGAATTCTTCTTGCTGTCTGAAACCTTGGAACCAGTAGCAGCCTCCTTCTCCAAAGTAGCAGCAGTAGCAGCGGCGGCGGCAGTAGTAGCAGCAATAGCCTCTTTCTCCTTATGTGCTTCTTCTCCAGCTGCCTTTGCCTCAATAGCAGCAAGCTGTTTAGCCGTAAGAGGCTTCTCTTTCTTCTGCTTCTTCTTACGTCCAACCACAGGTGCATGGGCATTGTCTTGGTCCGCCACATACACTGCCTCTGTAGCAGCAGCTACCTCCTTTGTAACTTCACGCCGTTGCTTGCGAATTGCGCTCTTGGTGGTCGTACGAACAGGAGCCGTGCCAACCTTGCTGGTAATAGGAGGAGGTGAACTAGCACGCGAAGCTGAAATAGATGTTGACACCATGCTAGCACTATCACTAATAGCCTCGCTAACGCTCGTCGGAGTGCCAGACCGGCCGCCTGCACGGACGCTAACCGACTGTGATTGCAACGACGTAGACGATCCGGGTGCTGCAGGAGTTTCCATCTTGGGAGTACCAGAGTTCGAAATACGTAGCGACTTGGTCATGTTTCTAGAGCCCAGCGCTGGTGAAGAAGCTAGAGGTGTTCCAATCGATATAGGCTTTAAAGGCTTGATAGGAGTTTCCTTAGCAGGCGTGTTCGGAGCAGTAGATTCCGGAGCCTTGGAAGAAGACCGACTGGCCATAGGGACAGAAGTATTGATTGTCGATATCACTGGACGTTTCGACTTGGGGGTTTCGATACGCTTGGGCGTAAAAGTCGGGGCAACTCGACAAGGCGTAGCCGGCTTCCGGACATCCAAAGCTGGAAAGTCTTCGTCATGAAGGACGGTCAGCGGGACATTCATAGTAGCCATGGGTTTCGCAGGTAGCTTGACCTGGGGCGTACGAGGAGTGCCCATGACAGAAGCGCTCGCATATGAGGAAGTGACCTCCTTGTCCTTCTCAGAAGAATCTTTGGGAATACCAGCGACTGCTATCTTTGCAAACGTATTACCAGCCCGATCAGGAGTGGAGGGCACCGTTGGGGTAGCAGTGACGGAAGAATCCTGTGCCTTGACCTTGGGTGAAGCAACAGGCGTGAACGGAGCAGCCGATGCTATGTTTACCAGAGGGCTTAACATCGTCACGGGAGTCGCATTTTTCTTGATAATAGCTGCTGTACCGAGTCTCGGCGGCTGTGTAGGTGATGAAACCGCAGTACTAGTTGCTGGTGACTGTGGGGAGCTCATTATAAGGCCAGGAGGGCCGAAAAGACTAGGGATACCAGGGAGTCCAAGACCGGGCGGCGGAGGGGTAAGCCCAGGAGGTCCTTGCAGTCCAAGGCCTGGTGGCGGGGCATTAATAGTGCCAACGGTTGAGGGACGGACCAAATCGGGGGTCGGCCAATCATCATCGCTGACAAGGGCATCAACGCTAGAGCTAACAGCTTCCAACTCGGGGAATTCATCTTCTACACAACAAAACAAAACAGAACAGATTAGCAAACACTTCTGGCCAGAGTTGTGATGAAATCTCATGTAGCTTAATGAGTTAGTTCTTGTGGCAAGTGATCTTTGTGTGAGGCAGAGCTGGTAGGTTAGTAAACGGGAGTGGGCAACATGACAGTAAAGTTTGCCTCTGGTGGTCCAAAGGCGACTGCAATGTTTGTTTCTCTTGTTCCCATTTCATCTCCCTTCCTGATTCTCATTGGCATATCCCGATAGAAAAAAAAAAGCAAACACGGTTGAACAGTAGTACAAGACTGTCTACAAACCACAAACCACAAACCACAACACAAACACAACATTTCAAAAACGCAGAGTAACACACAGGTGATACAGGATGGAGTAAATGGGGGAGGGGGGAGAAAGGGGGAAGGGGAGAGAGTGGGTTACACTCAAGATACACAAGGTACGACACACCACAAACCAACATTAATATACATCATCCATCTATATTCGCTCTCATCACCAATAAGGGTCTGAAAGGAACAGAACTCAGGGTATAATGGCGCATCAGAGTAGCAAGGCAGGCAAGGCAGTAATAAGTCGGAACCGGATTTGTAGAAGCAGAAAAGAGGGGATCGTGATTTATTGATCCGAAGAGTGAAACGAAAATAGAAGAAGCACCAATCCAATACGCTCCGGTGGCGGACAGCGGCGGATGGTAAGCAATTAACATACATGATGAAAAAGAGAGAGAAACGTAAAGGGGGGGGAATTAAAAGGAAGGGAATAGAGGAACGCCCATCGGGGACGACCTGAGGATACGTCTGCTTCTAGTACCGAAACCGTTGTGCCGCTGCTGCTGATTGAGTAAGCCGAAACTGGTGTAAAGACCGGTGCTCGCTCAGAAAACCGGGCAAACGAGCAAGGGATGAGAAGAAAGACGCCAATGTCCCCATAAGTTCACATGATCCTTGGATCCGAAACCCCAATTCCCATAATCAACCGAGAGTCCCTGTATCCATCGCGGTTTCCTCCCACCATTAGCCAACACAGCAAAGGAGATTTGCAGATCCCCAATAGCCAGTCCTGACCGGTGATCTAGTAATATCCAAATACCACCCGACAGAAGAGAGTAGATG
Source organism: Bretziella fagacearum (assembly GCA_002018255.1). NCBI lineage: Eukaryota > Fungi > Ascomycota > Sordariomycetes > Microascales > Ceratocystidaceae > Bretziella > Bretziella fagacearum. The sequence goes on along the minus strand of MKGJ01000036.1, from coordinate 47,451 downwards.
TGTGGAGAATGGAACGAAAGATAGTGGTGTGTATGTGTGTATGTGTGCGTACGTGTGTGTTTGCGTTTGAGAAGATATGAAAAAACCAAATCCAGAGCGCTCCCATTTCCCATCGTGGTAATGTAATATGAAACAAAAAAAGGAACGAATGGTATTATCCGACGAACCAAGGAAACAGAAAGGGTGTATGTAGTGTATGTAGTTTACAGAAAGCAGAAATTGATTGTACAGGAAACGACAAACGCCAAGCCCATTACACGCGCCGGTGATTTAACAGAAAACTGATGCTGTCAAAACAAGCAACCATTGGAAAGAAAGAAAAAGAAAAGGAAGAAAAGAAAAGCACACCAAAAAAAGTTGACATGAGTAATAGTGTGTAGGTCTAAGTGTAGGTAGGTATAACAAAAGTAATGAAAACAGAAAACATTGAAAAAAAAAAAAAGGAAAATTAGAGTAGGACAGCCAACGAGAAAACAGGAAAAAACAGAGACAGAACTCAAGAAATTCGGCAAGTGTTAGATACAGGAGATGTGAGCTGCCTGTATCCAATCACCCGCTTTGCTCACCACCGGGTCCCGTATCCCGCATTATACATCATGTTGGGACCGTACCCACCTTGGCTCTGGCCACCAAAGATTCCCTGGCCGACTCCCACACCACCAAGACCACCAACGCCCACTCCAACACCGGCGTTGTTCTGTGTCTGATGCTGCTGCATTCTCAAAATGCTCGGGTCCGCAAGATCGACTAAGCCACTCCCCCCAGAGGAGGAAGTGTTAGCATGTCTGTGCTTCTTCCCCTTCTTCTTGGGCTGCTTGGGGCCAAAGTCCTGGAACGCCGGGGCACCAACCTGTTGCTGCTGCTGGCTGCTGCCGTACAGTGTCGCCAGGAGACCGGAAGCGGTAGCGGAAGCAGGAGCGGGGATAGAGGAGAAAGACAGTGACGACGTGGGGGTGAGAGACAGAGAGGTAGGGGGGTATTGGTTGGAGAAGAGAGAAGTAAGGTACTCACGCTTTCCGGCTTGAGCCTGGGCCTGAGCCTGAGCCTGAGCCTGTGCTTGGGCTTGCGCCTGGTTATTGGTGCGATCGCGCATCAATGTCTGAAGGAGAGCCTCGTTGGGCTCCTTGTTGCCGGGGGCCGAGAAACCGGAGGCGCCGAAAGCCTGGTTCTGACCGAACATGTTGTTGGGAGGAGTACCAGTCGACTTAAGCCCCGGAGGAGGACCGGACACCGAAGTCGGATAATACTGGTTGGTCTGACTATGAAAGGCATTTTGCTGGGCTGCAGATCTCTGCTGAGCCAAGAGACGAGGGTTGATGTTGAGCTGCTGAGAAACAGCAGGAGTAGAATCACCAGTGCCAAAGCCAGGGCGAGATCCCTGGCGAGCGTGAGCAGGCAAAGGGAAAGCTGAGCCGGGAGCGTTGAGACCAGCGGCAGTAGTCTCAATGTTCTGGTTACGAAGGTACATGGCCTGCTGAGGTGTCAAGCTGCGACCGGCGACAAGACTAGCGGAAGCAGACACCTGGTTGCCAAAGGCAGAGTTGATGACAGAACCAAAAGCACCCTGCTGGCTACCGATTTGACGTTGCGAAAAATCACGCGGGGGTTCACGGGCCTCAGGTTCACCGCCCAAGGCATGGCTGCCACTGCTTTTGGGTTCCTCTGAAGGCTCACGCGACTCCTCAACAGTTGGAATAACAACTTCCTGGTCAGGAGGATTGACAATCTCCTCGGCCTGACGTTCACGTGCAAGACGACGGACTTGTCCACCACGCATAGAAAATAGCGGAGGATAACGTGCCAAGATATCCTCATCCTCAGCGGTGAGGGGCTTGAAAGTCCAGTCGACCTTGAGATCTGCCCGGATTTTGTCAACTGCGTCAAGTTCACAAGGAGCCGCAGAAATGACTGGTTCAGGCATGGATTCCTCGGGAATCAAATCGGTCTCGGCAACAGATTCTAGAGCAGGCTCCGAGGCGGGAGTAGCGACTGAAGGCTCAATAGGGGCTGGGGCAGAAGCCTGAGCGGGAGTGGGGTCCAAGTCGGCATCGGTAGCAATCTTTCCCTTTCCCTTGTCGTTGGTAGTCAGAGCTAGAGGCGGAGGGCCCTCGACATTGGAACTGTCATGGGCTGACTCGTTATAGGCCTCAGCGGGGGCTGGAAGAGATTGAGATACGACAGGGCTAGACGTGGCCGTAGCGTGGCTACCACGCCGGCTTCGCTGTTGCTGTGTTCTCGCCCAGTTGGCCGATGACGGTAGTGCGGAACCATCATTACTATCGGAGCCGTCTTTACTAGAGCTCCTGACCATTTGCTGGGAAGACAAAGGTTGAAGGGAAATACGAGCGGATGATCCGCGGGGGGTTGAAGAAGGGCCATGAGATGTATGAGAGCTAGAACCTAGGGGGCGTTGAGAAGGCATGCTGTTCAACGAGGACAGATCCTGACGAGTATAACTGTCTTCCTCGTCACCGAGCTCGTGCAAGAACATGCATTGTCGGTTAGAGCATTGCTCGTAACGCAGCCAAGCAGAACAGTACTTGGTAGTACCAAGTTGGGCTTTCAACACGCGGTCGCCGTTGTGGGAACCATTGACAGCCCTAATACAACTGTTCGCCTCTTCAGGCCTCTCAAACGTAACGTAGATACCCAAAGACTGGTTTTGGCCATCAGAGTTCTTGCGATTACTGATGCTGATCTTTTGAATGTTGCCATACTGGCCAAAGAACTCTGGTTTACGCAATGTCTTGAGAAGCTCCTCTTCTTTTACTGTCGGGGTAAGACCAGTAACGTAGACGAGATTCTTCTGGACAACGCGGACACCAACGAGATTTTTGCGGCTTTCTTTCTCAGCCTCGCGTTTCTGGGTCTCGCGTGCCCGTTGTTCTTGGGCCTTTTTCTTTTGGTTCTTAGCCTGGTTGGCTTGATACTGTGCAGTTCTGTAGGAGAAAAAAAAAAAAAAGTGGCCAAAAGTCAGCAGGCTGCCAGTCGATGGATGATAATGTGCATAATATTGAAGGGAAGGCGGCCAAGGGGGTTGGGTATCGGTGATGGTATGGATGCGGGGGTGATTGGCTTACTCTTCGGGCGTGAACAGTTTGTATTTAATGGTCTTGTCGTCGTAAGGTCGACGACAAGCGGGACAGAGCCCGTTCATGTTTTGACGAATATTGTTGAAACAAAATTGACAGACCTAAAATCGAGGCAAACAGGAGGTTAGCATTGAATAACGCAGAAACCATGCACATCATCAATAGTGATGCTGATGATGGTAACGTTGATAAAACATTACAGAATGCAGAATCAGGCGCTGACATACCTGGTACCCACAAGGGCACGGAAAGAAGTTTTTGTCATTGAGATCGAAGTCTTCAATGCATAGCGGACTATCATCCATCAAACATCGGCGGTTAGCATTATCTGGTCATGGCCACCATGTCCAATGATGGTTGCGGCAATTCAATTGATAGCTGCTGTTGCCCCGTCACAAGACAGGCGGGTAGAGCAGCATCAATTGAGTAGCGAAGCGGGATAGCGGGAACATACCAGGTGTCGTCGTTATCGTCGAAAATAGCGTCTTGGGGCGCCATCTTTGTCGGATTGTGGTAATTTTGATGATGATGGCAAAGAAGCGTCGATGAATGGAGAGGAATAAGACAAGACAGAACTATGAATTAGTCGATGATGGGATGTCACAGATTGTTAGTCGCGAAATGGGCGAAAATGATGGGCTAAGTTTGAATGTGTGTGTGAGAGAGGGTGTGTTGTTTGTGTGTGTAGTGGTGTTTTTGCAGAAGGTTGTAGAGGTTTGAATTGGTTTGCGTTTTTGGGTATTGGGGGAAAAGAAGAAGAGACAAGGTTGTGTTTGTTGCTGGAGAGAGAGAGGGAGAGAGAGAGAGAGAGAAAGAAAAGCAGGGAAAAAAAGAAAAAGAAAAAAATACAGAACCACGTTTGCCGTT
>MKGJ01000036.1:25481-43487 GCA_002018255.1 Bretziella fagacearum | reverse complement strand
TTGAGAATGCGGGGGTGCCGATGGAGTCCGAGAAGGTCAAGACTTGAGAGAGAGAGAGAGAGAGAGAGAGAGAGAGAGAGAAAGAAAAGCAGGGAAAAAAAGAAAAAGAAAAAAATACAGAACCACGTTTGCCGTTAAGAAGCTAATGGAAGGAGAGGAAACCGCCTATGCCACCAGGCTCTGAAGCCTCCCCAACTGCCCCCCAAATCCCCTGCTTGTTTACCCTACTTCAGGACCTTCCAGCACCATCCCCCATCCACTAAACCCACTAACTAATTCCAAATTCCTTCCCAGTCAGCAGCCTCAAAATTCATGTATCAAGACCCAATCAGTCTCCACAATTGCCCAAAATCTCAGCCGGCCCAACTTCCAGTCCGCCAGTCACGTGAACAGAAAGGCGTCCCGCAATTCTGCTATCACAGTACCTCTTTTAGCGCCTGGTTGCCCCGCATACCTTAAGTACCCTACTATCGCCCTCCAAATATCCAATCGCAAGGCTCTCAATTACAACCCACCATCGCCAGCTTCCCAAAGCTCTCGAAATCCACCACCCCAGCCTGTATCTCGACACCTGCAGTAGGCTCTCCCGTGCATTCCAATTACATCCGCAACGCCTCGAAGGGACCCCCACCTACCCCTTATCTTTTTCTTCTACATAATAACCTTCCCCCCCCCCAACCCGGGTCCTCCACCGATAACCACCCGCCCACCCCAATTGGTTCCGCACTAACATCCCCCCTCCCTCCACCCATCCCTCTCCACCGCCATGGCCCCCCGCCTCCGCCTCCGTGCCATTCCGGCCTCCATTCCCATCCGCGCCACTACCGCTACCCGCACCCTCTCCACCACTGCTATCAAACATGTCGCTGTGCCCAAGGACGTCGCGGAGGTCCGCCGTGCAAAGCGCGCGCCGACTTCCTCAACGTTGAACTCCCCGCTAGTGAACCCGGCCGACAAGTATGCTTCCAAGGCCGATAACCTACACAAGTATGGCGCGTGGATCATGGGGTGTCTGCCGAAATATGTCCAGCAGTTTTCGGTGTGGAAGGATGAGCTTACGATTTACATTGCCCCGGCTGGTGTAATTCCCGTCCTTAGCTTTTTAAAGTGTAAGTCCAGATCCAAAACATGACATTCGGTAAGCAATCAATCAATGGACCATCATTCATTTTTGTTCAAATGCCGATTAGTGTCGCTTAGTCCCGATTACCTTGTCATAAGCCGAAACCCTCCCCATCACTCACGTGGCAAACCGCTAACCCTACTCCAGACAACACCTCCGCCGAATTCACCCAACTCTCCACCGTAACCGCCGTCGACTACCCCACCCGCTCCCAACGCTTCGAAGTAATCTACAACCTCCTCTCCGTCCGCTACAACTCCCGCATCCGCGTCAAAACCTACTGCGACGAGGTAACCCCCGTCCCCTCCGCAACCCCCCTCTACGACGGCGCCAACTGGTACGAACGCGAAACCTACGACATGTTTGGCATCATCTTCGTTGGCCACCCCGACCTCCGCCGCATCATGACCGACTACGGCTTCGAAGGTCACCCCCTCCGCAAGGATTTTCCTCTGACCGGCTACTCCGAGGTTCGCTTCGATGAGGAGAAGAAACGCATTGTCTACGAGCCGCTAGAGTTGACGCAGGCATTCCGGAACTTTGAGGGCGGCACGACGGCCTGGGAGCCTGTGGGTGCTGGTATGGATTTGAAGCCAGAGAGTTTCAAGTTGCCGACGCCGAAGCCGGAGGAGAAGAAGGAAGAGCCAAAGAAGTGAGAGCGCTCGAGTAACAACCAAGTCCAAGAGCCAGTTTTTGAGGCAAAATCCACATGCATCTCACCACACCAGCAGTGCAAAAGCACCAGAACCATAGCAGCACATGAGACAACAGCACATGTACATACAGTTACTACCTACCCAAGTCCAGTATAAATAGCAAATGGTTAAGCAAGCTTGCCAAATTATAATTCAAAGTCCCATTCGTTACGCCGTTCAAGTTTGAAAACTATTTATTCATCGAATCCACTTATACACAATTCATATTCAAACCCCTAGTAAAATATGAAGAAACCCTTAACATCCGCCATTTTAACCAACCGTACTCTTCTCTCCCGCATACTTATCCAACCTCATAGACAAATCAATACACTGACAAGAAAGAGATAACTCGTGACTATAGGAGCGACAGACATATCCTCCATATTAGTCATAAAACATCAAAACGCGATAACCCAAACCCAAGAGCCAACAAAAACAATATGGTGTAATAGAACCTGTAAGACAAAAAAAAAAAAAAAGTGATGTATCTGAAGACCACTACTGCCGTCTGTCATGCCTCACATGCTTACGACAGATGAAAAGCACCTTGACCTTCCTTGATAGCAACCATTAGGCGATTACGCATCATAGTGGCATCGCTGTAGTCGGGAAGCTTGAGGTAGTTGGCGCAAGTCATGACGCTGGGAAGATAATCGTCGGGAGTGTGGGGAGCTTCGCTGGGGCGACACACAACGGTAAACATGGGCTTGAGCGCTTTGAAACCTTCAGGATAGAGACTAGGTTAGATATGTTCCCAAGATATATATATATATATATATAGAGAGAGAGAGAGAGAGAGACATGACCATGTTCGCAGACGAGGAAAAACTTACCTCCAATGGGAAGCTTGGGACTACCAGTCGTAAATTGAAGGAAATCACGACGCTCCTCTGGACTGAAAGAGCTCATCAACTGCAAGAGGTTCTTCACACTTCGACTGTCCATGTTGAAACCGTGATCAGCCTTGATGGAATCCATAAGTGCTATAAAGATGGTTGTTAGTATAATAATGGTCCATCAAAAAACCAACATATGAGATGGTGTGATAAACTTACTCTCAAGGGACCAGTCCTCATCAACACGTCCAAACAACTCCACCAGCTCATCCGGCGTAAAGGCGTTAAGAGCCGAATAAGGGAATACTGTCGTGAAACCCGACCGAAAAGCATCAATCTGCCGACGAACACCAGAGCCCAGGGTCATGTCAATTACACGATCAAGATATTGCTCAACATTGGACATGGTGACCTGGATCTCTGAGCCATTGGGCAAGAGCTCAATATCCGAGAATCCTGGCAGCGTAAAATCGAGGCACAAGTCTTCGATTGTGCAGTCATCCACCGTAGCATTTTCAGTATCAGACACCTTTTGCGTGGGTGTCCGGGTCGGATCTTCGTCGATTTCCTTCTTGGCAAGTACAAATTTCTTGATGAGCTTTAGCGAGCGAGCTAGTGCTGGGTCAACGCTCTTGACGGCACCGAGAGAAGGGCGGATCCCGCTCTCGCCAATACGGAAGAAGATGGGATTGAAGTTAATGTCAATGAGACGCGAATCAAGCATTGACCGGGCGACGAACTTGCCCAACATGGCAAACATGTGTAGGATACGCTCGCAGTTGGAGCCTGATGCCTCTTCTTCACTTATTGGCTTGGGGAACAGGCCGGCCGGACCGCTGACATAGGTGTCATCGGCAGAATCATTCTCACGCCAGAGCTTGAGCTTCTTTTTAGCAAATTCGCGACTGATAGTCGCATAGAATTCTAGCGTGGGACCGAGACCGGTCCCAACTTCCTCAAAGTACTCAATCTCTAGTATGCTCTGACCGGCACCGTAAAGGTTCATGACCTTGAGAGCCGACTCAAACATCTTGGCACGACCAATCCGAACCTTTTGACGTTGTAGACGGCCGAGGAACTCGTCACGAGGGCGACGGTCTTCCGATTGGTTATTTTGCCATCTGGACATTGACCGGGCATAGCCGAATGAAGTCGACTGCAAGAAGAGATGACGTGTGTCAAAGGGGAAAAGGAACGGGTAGCAGCGGGCCAGGTCTTCAACCCAGCTAGGGAGGCAGTTACTGGCCACAATCAAAGGCTCCTCAAGCTGGCGATTCAGCTTCGCAGTCAGCTTGGTATTTACAAACTGCGACAGAGGCTCGACATTTAGTCTAACAACATCCGAGTTCTCGGCCATGACGTCTTCAATATTGGCATTGAGGTCATGAAGGATACGCAGCAGCCGCAACACCGACGCCGTAATAGGGTGAGCAGTGAGGGAGGCTGGAATACCTCCATTTTCCAATGGACTTTCAGAAGTCGGAGCTTGTGATGAACCATCCGCAGCTGTTGGAGCAGGACCATCAACACGACGATACCTGATCTCATGGACAGAGTTCCAAACCGAACGTCCATCGATGGTCTGCGAGTTGAACATGGCCTGGAAGACAGTCGTCTCATTGGCAATGGGTTTCCCGTTGACCTGGAATTCTATGTGCCATTCTTTGGGAACCTGTGGGACGGAACGCGCCGGGGATGGTGAGGGAGCAGTACCTCTAGCCTGAGAGTTACCGCCTGCCCGTGACCGCGATCTACGAGTCGGAGTTCCAGAATTGGAGATATCGGACGAGCGACTGAGAGTTGATCCAGAGGCACCGGCAGCAGCAGCTGCTGAAAAAGCTTCAGTGAGCTCGGAGAAGGGATTTCTGGCATCACGTTCAGGCCGAGATTCATTCCAAGGTGATTCTAGTTCACCATCACCATCGTCAAGACGGTTCAGGAGCGCCTCCAAGGCGGCATCCTCTGGGTCCCGATGATCTTCACGTGCAGACTCTGCCTCGGGCTCTTCACAGTCAGCAGAATCGCGCATAGAGTCATCATCATCATCATTGTCATTGTCATTGTCATCATCATCATGACCACCACCACCACCGTTTTCCATGGCCAAAGGTTCACCGCCAGTGGTCTCCTTGGCCGCGGCACTCTCTAAAGCTGCTTCTGAAGCAGCAGTTAGATCGCTAGTGGGAGGATTAGCAGTCGTTGTTTCTACTGAACGACGCCCGGACTGCCTAGCGCCACTCGAAGAACCAGGAGTACCAGATCGTCTAAATCCGGAGACCCCACGACGCAAATTTCTGGCTTCTGAACGACGAGAAGGAGAAGGGATGGCATAATCAGCGCCCATGAGTTGAGCTAGCGCTTGGGCCTGAAGAGCATATGAGCCTGCTCCCTGGACTGCGGCCAAAGCTCGACTGAGAGACAACCTGGGTTCGCGCTGCTCAGGCGTGTCGATGCGCGGCCGCAGGTAGTCAGCAAGGGACTGGAAGGATGCAATAGCATGGATCGAAACCATCAAGTTGCGGTAGGCCTTGGGAACATTGGAGCTCTCGTCAGCAACCAACCGTAATTTGATTTGCTTGGCAAGGAATGAAGCTGAGCTACTACGGCTGCCTTCAAAGGGGCCCTGTTGAACTGTAGTCACATCGAAATGTTCTGAACGGCTCAGTACGTCCTGAAGTTTGTGGATCATGGCACTAAAGGGTGTCGAAGGCGAGTCAGGGGTGCCAGTCTTTCTAGTCTTGGATGTGTTACCCATGAAAACCTCGAGAAAGGTGGCTTGGGCGGCACGAGCGAGGTCTTCGTTTGGGTTTCCAAAGATGTCAAGGAGGGTCTTGACAAGACCCGAGGCCAAAATCTCAGCACTAGTGATACTCTCGAGAACATCCGCGTCAAAGTACGCAGAGAGACGTGCAAAGAGAGCCTTGCCGGCCTCGGGCGACAAATCAGTAGCCGAACGATGAAGGAAGTGATCTTCGAGATCCCGAGAAAGGTCAGTTAGATTAGAAAGGATCTTGAAAGCCTTTCTCTTCATTTGCTTGCTTTGCTTTTCAGTCTCGTGGTTCTCAAGGAACTTCTTGGCCAGGTTCCGCAGACGGATCTCGGGGAGATGACGCGTAATGACAGAATGACGAGCCTCGTCACTATCGTCAGAGTCTTTCGAGCTATGAGAATCGGATTCAGCACCATCTTCTCGGTCATTCTCGCGTTCTTCACGCTCTTCTGGTTCCTCAGCCTCCACTTCCGCTTCGTCGTCATTCACATTGTCCTCCTCTTCGGTTGAGTTATTCTCGTTTGGCACATAATCATCAATATCATTGATGTCGGCAAGGTTTCCAACGGTAGGGATGTCAGAGTCAATTTCGACGTCGGAGTCATCCTTTGAAGATTGTTGCTTCTCGAGCGACTTTTCGTTACCCGTAGGATATTCAGTCTCGAAAACCGCAGTGGCAAGCTTGGTGATTTCATTAATCACGCCCTCTCGATATAGTTGGTAGCGGTAGACATTGCCAAGTCTGCTGAGAAGCAGCTCACTACTCTCCAAGGCCATGCCAACCAAGGAATGATGGTCTTGCTGCGAGAATATGGAAGCAAGGAATGACGCATAGGGGACAGCCGAGAGGGTTTCCAGGAGAATGTCTTTGTCAAGGTTGGACAACATCTTCATATGGGCAATCATGACACGTTGGCGAACCTCAAGATTGACAGTACTCGAGAAAGCGTCGGCGAGTGTCGGGAAGAGGATCAAAGCAAACCGACGAACCTCAGCAGGACACTCCTTGAGTAGCGCGATGCGCTTCTCATTGTCAGCCTTGTGGGAGTTTTGCTCAAGGATAAGGCGGGGGGGGGCATTCAGCAGAGTTTCGACATCATCACTAGGCTCGCTGGGAAGAAGTTCGCAAATGACGTTGAGAGTCTCCATGATTTGGTTCCGCGGACGATGAATAAGCGCCTGCATAATCACAACACTATCGAGCTTGCTGGCAACATCATCAGTCTCCGACGGTGGTGAAACCCCAGTCAGCATCTGATAGAGCGTCTCAACGACATTGAGCTTGAAAAGTTCAGCGGAAAGTCGAGGACTAGCCCGGGCCGTATGAGCCAGGACACGAAGGAACTGGGTGTGGATGCTGGAGCTGATGAGGTTCGTGGTACCGGGCACGAGAAGACGCAGAACGGCACGGAGAAGATCAACAGTCACCAAATCTTCGAGCTTGGAAGAATGGAACTTGAAGCTTTCAACGATACCCGAGACACAGAGTGACGCCTGTTCAACAACACGCTGGTCACTGCTACCAAGAACGTCGAGGAGCTTGGGCATACAGTCTCTGACAACAGGGAATGAGTCTTGTGGTATGCTCCGGCAGCAATTGGCGGCGGTGGTAACAGCAGTTCGCTGAGTGCTGGTAGCGAAGAAATCCAGATACGACAGGCAGGCAGTAAGACCGCCTTCCCGTACAATGGCGCCAGGAAATTCTTGAGAGATCTTTTCAAGGGTGCTAAGTGATTGTTCAGCAACATCGATGAAGGAGATTTCAAGAAGTTTGCTACATAGCACGGGCACAGCACCCCCGTAGACAACATTGGCAACACTAGAGGGAAGAGCCTCCATAAGGTTGGCTAGGCACCGGCAAGCCAGAAGCATGACCTCTGGTGAGCTATCGGGCTGCATGAGACTAACCAGTTCCCTGACAAGGACGTCTGGTGAGATTTGACCATGAAGGTTGTCCTCTGTTGACACTAGCAGAATCTCGGAAAGCTCCTGTAGGGCAGTGTGCTGCATGAACTCGTCGCCGGCGCGAAGACTGTTGACATTTTCTCGAAGGCGACTACCCATACCAGGCATGATTCCAGTAAGGGCTCTCAGTGTATCGGATAGGTGAGGAGGAACATAGTCGCCAAATGGATCGTCATCTTCATCATCGTCGTAAATGTGTCTTTGTGTATGAGGGATACCGTGATCTTGTACATTTTCATTGGTGTCCTCGTCACTACCGTGTTCTTCGTCATGGGTATCATCATTCTCATCATGGTTATCATCATCATCATCATCATCATCGTCGTCGTCGTCGTCGTCATTGTCGTCATCGTCATCGTCATCGTCATCGTCATCGTCATCGTCATCGTCATCGTCATCGTGTTCTTGATCAATATCATCATCATCACCGTCTGTAGACAATTGATCTTCAGTGCCGGTCATGGCAGTATCTTGATCTGACGATAGCGTGGTTTCCTTGGCCGCCTGACGAGAGGACGAGCTAGGACCAGATTGTGTGTCTGTTGTGTTTGAGAAGAAGAATTGAGTTAGTAATCTGGGATATTGGGACAGTGCTATGGCGTCATTTGAGAGCGCTCCATGATATTAAATGATATTCGGCTTTGTGTTGTCTTTTTTTTTTTGACATGTTTATTTTTGTTTTGGCAGGGACTATAATGAGGACAGCAAGGTTCATTCTTACCACATGATGCACCAATCTTTTTAGACCGGGAGTGCTTCTTTGCCGGCGCACCGGGAGAAGACATGGTGACGTCTCTATAGATGATATTAGTTATGTGTATATATAAAAGGGAGGAGGAGGGAGGGATGAAGGGATGAATGAAACATTGTGCAAATATCAACATACTCTTGGTCAGCCATAGCTGCAGTAGCAGCAGAAGCGGCAGAAGTATTTCGGGTCGAGCGTTGGAGAGCCCGGGTTTGTGGTTTCTGCGGTTGGGCAGAGGTGGCGTTTCTCTGACGCTTGGAATTTCTGGTGGATGTAGAAGAGGAATTGTTTAGCGAGGATGAAGCTTCCAAAGCAGGATTCTTTCTCTTAAGAGAGGTTGAGGAAGCAGGCCGCGCCAAATGCGGTTGTGAGGTAGAAGAAGTAGAAGCAGATGCGGGGACAGCAGCAGTAGTAGCAGTGGTAGCGGTAGCAGCAGCAGCAGCAGCAGCAGCAGCAGCAGCAGCAGCAGCAGCAGCAGCAGAAGTGCGTGCGTTGCGTTTTCTACGTGAAGACACAGTGGTCCTGGGGGCAGAAGAAGAAGACGAAGACGAAAGATGGGCTGATGTCTGGTTTGGTCTGGAATTAGATTGGGAGGATGATGGGATTGATGATGACGATGCTGTTGTGGAAGGTTGGGCGGCAGCGGCTGCGCTGTTGCTCGCGGCTTTACGAGCTGACGACCTAGTCAGCCTGGGCATGGTCAGTGACGTGCAACCAGAAGGGTAGAACAGGGTGGTTTGAGAGCAGAATGGTGGAAAAAGAAATGCGGTCGGCGGGTGTACGACGGGCCGATGCAGTCAATGTCAATCAATCACAAGCTCAGGCACAGGCAAAGGTTGCGGACAAGATGAAGAACAAGACGATGTCCGAGTGATGATATGAATAGAGAGCTAAGGCGATGGATGAATTGGAAGGGAAATGTGTGTGTGGGAGGAGGGGGAGGAGAAGTAATATGATGGATGAGAAGATATTGGGGAAGTAGTGGTTTGTGATTGAGCAAAATCGAAACAGGAACCAAACGAATGACAAAAAATGCCCACGAGATACTGGGTCAAAAAAAAAGGTTTATGGAGAGAGTGTGGTGATGTGATGTGATGTGATGTGATGGTGGTGGTTTGAAAGAAGCAGCGAGAAAAGGGCAGAAAAGAAAAAATTGGATTTAGGCCGCAAAGAAAACTGAGCAGTAAAACAAATAGTAACAACTGCTGAGACGCCAATGTTTGGGGGGGGGTAACTTCAGGGTTGTGGGCACTATGAAAGCAACTAACTTGGGTGGATTCAGACACTATCTGGAACCGTGATAGTGGATAGTTATAGTGGGTTCTGAGATTGTGGTTGGTTGCAGTGGTAAAATGGAAACGGATAGATGGCATCCAAAGGCAGGCACAACATTGAAAAAAATAAAAATAAACAAAAGGGAAAGAGCAGGTGATGATGAGGGGAAAGAGGGGCAAAAGCAGCAGGCAAAAAGGCAAATATAAAATCATGATATTTAGAAGCAAATATTATGAAAAAATAGATATTAAAAAATTTATGAAGATATCACCAGACGTGTAGTCAGAATTGACAACCTTTATTTTTTTATTTTTTTCTTTTTGCGGCGATTATTTCTTTAAGTCTTCTTTTGGTGACTGTCCTAATCAGGGATAGCCTGTTATCTAGTTCCCGCAGAGCAAGTTCCGCTCTTTACTTTTTACTCACAGGAATGCATCAGATGTCTAGGTTGCGCAAAGGGAGGGAGGGCAATTAACAAACAGCTTGTTTGTGTATATAAAATATGGATGGAGAGAGAGAGAGAGAGAGAGAGAGAGAGAGAGAGAGAGAGAGAGAGATAATGACCCCGATGATGTCAGCCAGGCCCACCCACACGCACAAAGTGAAACTTGAAGAAATCGAGCCCGACAATTAGGAGATATCACGGACATGTTTCGACTCCTCTCTTGCCTCACGCCCACTCACAACTAACGGTATATCGTAACGTTGAGGATGAATAGAAAAGAAAAGCACGGAATGTGCATGAAATCCTAGTCAATGTAGTATATACCAGAGTCCCATCTGTGTCTCTTCACTTGAAGCTCACGATGGAGGGGCGGCTGGGTAATGAAAAACTGAGATATTACCATGTGCTCGACTTCAACACGATCATGGCATCTAGCCGATCAATGGGGGATTGAGATGCAAATATAGATCAAGCAGCAAGAGCTATATGCACCATGAATGTGCCGCCATCACCACTCGACGAGGGTCACGGATGGATGAAGATATCAAGGAAAAAAGAAATACAAACACACCTCTGAGTAGTCGGCAAAGAACTCCCAACACGCTATCGTCGATAGCCGGGACAGCAGAAGATGTCCCTTGATGGATAACGCGTAAAATGAGTCTGCCAGCAGTCGTCAAAGCCGTCTCTTCGGTACTCTCAACGATACTAGGCTTCCCCAGCGCAGATATCTCTCTATCCGACAGATTGACAGATTGTGAATCGGAAGAAATCACACAATGTATTTGTTAGATGATGGGGAGTCTATCTGCCATGGGATCTACGCCATGGGACAGGGAGGCCGTGGCCGGGTAGGAGGCGAGAAGCGAGCCGGATGGGGCGAGATAAAGGTGGTGATGTAGTCGATCGTATCGAATAGTTTTTCGAGTCGGAATGATAGCAGTCGAGATCGGCGTGGGGTGATACGAGTGAATATAACGTGAAAACAAAACGACAAACAATGGATGAGTCGAGAGAGGTGCCGCGGCTTTGAACTTGCTAAGACAAGCAGCGGGGTAGCTTTTTTGAAGCTCTTTTTGTTTCCTTTATTGTTTCTCAAAGCAATAATCAAGCGAAAAAAAGAAATAGAAAAAGACGGAAGAATACAAGCGAAAAAAAAAAAAGGAACAAAAAAAGGTTCACAAAAGAAACAAAAAGTGAATGAATTAAAATTGATTGACAATCAGCAGGCTGGCGCGGAAACAAAAGATTGATTTTTGGTCTTGGGCGAGTTTTATAGGGATGACGCTGGGTTAAGAGAGGGGTAATTGGTGCCAGAGGGCCCTAAAACCTGGATTTATATAGTGGACCGGCGGCCTAAATGTCTCGGCGGCCATTGTACTGGTGTTGGCGGCGTAAAGGTGGGAGAACTTCGTAAAGGTGAGGCGGTCAAAGTTGGCAGTTTGGGTATAAAGATGGTGAGGGTCAGAAGAGGGGAGAGATGGTTTGGTGTGAGTAGTTTTGGGAGATTATTGATTGCATCAATAGGTACTGCAGATGTTAACTGGAGTCCACGATTTAGCTGCGAGCCTTGAATTATGCGATAGGAATGGTAGGGTTACAGCATATAGGGTTAAATACACAAAACTATCACGACCTCTTTTGCTTAGGAACCATTCAAAATATCATCCAATATTAGTGTATATGCTCCCAAATCAACTTTTCAAGTGTCTATATCGATATGTCATCACGGTAACCAGCTGCTTGAATCCACCTATAGCTATTTCACAACCCTCTAAAGATGAAATCTTTCTATTCATCCCAAAATGGCATCTAATCATCCAAATCAACATGTCCTCTCAACAGCCCCGCAAACAAAAGAGTTTTCACATAAACAAAGAGAGACGTGTTTCAATACTCCGTCCATTGTGTTTCCATCCCCACCTTCTTCTTCACATTTTCACATCCACTTCATCTACCCTTCACAACCACGACACCAACCATCAGATCAACGGCGACGTCACAACTCATCACCAGCAAACATACAAACTCTACAACAACCATCTACCTTTAAAGATCCCTTCCATTCCCTTCTTCGACCTCTTACCCATCATCTACTCTATTCATCCGTCACTCAATTCCCCATCACCACAGCATGTCTTCGTTCGCAACCAGCATGGGCATCGCCCTAACCGTCTTCATCCTGGGCCTCTGTGTCCTCTTCTTCCACGTCTGCATCTACTCCCCCCGCGCCTGGGTCTAGCACGTCCTAGGTCGCCGGCGAGTCAGAGTCTCCCACGACGAGGAAGCTCTCTCCCGTCCCCGCACCCGCCCTTCCACCTCTACCGCGACTTCAAAGAAGTCCTCCTCCTCCACCCCCCATTTCACCGCCCACGCCCACGCTCAGAAATGGGACTGGGACCCCAGAGGCACCGGCTCCGCCTCCGGAAGCAGGCATACCGCGCGCTCAGAGGTCTCCCGCGGCCGCAGCCACACCAAGACCTCGTCAGGCTCCCGCGTCAGCAAACGCTGCGATCGCAAAGGCAAGGCCCCCGCCCCCGCTGGACCCCCCCTGCCCACGATCCCCGAAATCATTGTGCACCCCGCCTCAATCCGTGCACCAACCGGAATGGGCCGTGGCACGAAACCCGCCTCGACGACGTCCTTTAGTCCATCATCACCACCTCGTGGTCGCGGCCGCGGGACGAGGCAGGCTTCCCCTTCCCCAGGTGGCTCGCCGTCCCGCTCTCCTACTCGTCACCTTGCCCCCACGGGCATGGGCCGCGGCAGCAAGCTTTTGTCCCCCCCGTCGTCGTCCGCTTCGTCGTCGTCCGCTTCCACGACCCCGCTCCCTTCTGGAATGGGCCGTGGAACGAAGCCCCGCTCGTCTTCCCCGAGCTATGCCGAGTGTTCTGTCCCAACATTCGTCCCCGCGTCCACTTCCTCGCGGGAAGTCCAGCCTATATCTGTCTCCAGTTCTGCGCGCGTGTTTTTCTCAGTCCTTCGCAGCAAGCTGGTTAGTCTCTTTAGACGCAGAGACCACCTGCGGCTCCCCTCGACCTGGGACGATCTGGACTCGCAGGGGCCTGGGTACAGGTACGCTCGGAGCGCACATAGCAGCGTCGTTGTCCAAACTGGACATGAACGTCGGTAGATATGCCTTCTTTGCCGTCACTAGTGCATACAGAGAAAAGTCCACAGTCCACTATATCCTGACGTGGAAGAAGGTCATAAAGATCGAGATGACGTGCAACGACTCCAAGGCGCCACATGTGGCGTCTATGCTACTAAGCGCCATCCTTGCCCCCCCCCCCTGTTCCTTGCCCCACCAATCCTTCTCTACCACAACCAACTTCATCACAACCATAAACCCAACCCAATTACGGGCAAACCCTCAAATCTATCTTATCAACCACAAGTTCATCTCAATCCATCATGTCACCTATCCCGCGCGCCATCCCGCGCGCCATCTGCGCCCTCCGCCACTGCGCGGCTCGTCGCTCCCTCCATACCACCCGCATCCTCGCCACACAACAAGTACCCAAAACCACCCACTTTGGCTTCCAAGAGGTTCCTGAAGACGAAAAAGAAAAGAAGGTCGCCGGTGTCTTCACCAGTGTCGCGGAGTCGTATGACCGGATGAATGACTTGATGTCCTTTGGCTGGCATCGTGTTTGGAAGTACGTATCTCTCATATTTCTCTCGCGTGGTGTTTCTCTCGCGTGGCCAATCCCCACCCCTCCACACACAGACACACTAACAACCTCTCCAGAGACCACTTCGTCGCCACCCTCTCCCCCGGCCTCCGCCCCACCAACCCCCCTACCCCCCTCCACCTCCTCGACATCGCCGGCGGCACCGGCGACATCGCCTTCCGCCTCCTCCACACCGCCAAAACCCTCCACGGCCACCCCTCCGTCCACCTAACCATCAGTGACATCAACCCCGACATGCTCGCCGTCGGCCAACAACGCGCCTCTGCAACTCTACCCCCCTCACACCTCGACTCCATAACCTTCTTGACCGCTAATGCCCAAGAGTTGCCGCCCGTAATTGCCGATAACAGTATTGATTTGTACACTGTTTCGTTTGGCATTCGCAACTTTACCGATATCCCGGCGGCGTTGCGGGAGGCTCACCGGGTGTTGAAGCCTGGTGGCATCTTTGCCTGTCTTGAGTTTTCGTCAGCGGACAAATGGCCGCTGTTTAACGCTCTCTACAAGCGATGGTCGTTTTCGGGGATTCCGTTGATTGGACAGGTTGTCGCTGGGGATCGCGATAGCTACCAGTATCTGGTGGAGTCGATTGAGAAGTTCCCGAAACAGGAGAGGTTTAGGGAGATGATTCAGGAGGCCGGGTTTGAGGTTTCGGGGAAGGGGTATGAGGATTTGACGTTGGGGGTGGCGGCTATTCATAAGGGGATTAAAAGCCTTTGAACTAGAGGAAGGGATGGGAGAAGGAAAGAGAGAA
The DNA here is from genome assembly GCA_002018255.1 of Bretziella fagacearum. NCBI lineage: Eukaryota > Fungi > Ascomycota > Sordariomycetes > Microascales > Ceratocystidaceae > Bretziella > Bretziella fagacearum. The sequence goes on along the minus strand of MKGJ01000036.1, from coordinate 29,178 downwards.
GAGGAGAAGGAGAGAGAGAATGGGCAGGGCCGGGCTTGAGGCCGTGTACAATAGCTAGCTAGGTGGTGAAGACAATGACTGACCGGACGGGGAAACATCTTGTATCATTAGACCAAAAAATGAAATCATTCACTAAAACAATCATGAACCAATTGATTTGAAAAAAAAAAAAAAAAGAAAGATGCACCTTCTTTTTTTGCTTGTTGTTGTTTACTTTTTTTATTCTTTTTTTTTTAACGATATTAACATCAACAGAACGAACAAAATCAACAACCGCTTTGGTGCTACATTCATTCGAATCTCTCTCCAAGTTGCATATCATCGAGTATTATATATATACCTTTGCCTCTTTTAATCAGCTTCCATTTCGGCGGTGCCTTTGTTTTTCGTAATACTAATAATACGCTGTAGGCTCATCAAAGGACTTGGGAGTGTGCCCACAGCATCATATCATATCTTGTTTCCATCACCAATGGTTATCCCATGGCCTATTCGTGCGCCAGCACAGTTGCAGAATACCCCCGATCGGGGCAAGGCGGGATTTGTTCTGAAGAGAGTGGCCATCCAATGGGGAGATGAGGAGCCGTATGAAGATTCAGATGTGGTTGCTGTCACTCTGGGAGGTTTCTATACAGATGTGCGGATTGGAAAGAAGGATCGGGTGGTTAAGTGGTGTCGGGCAGGAGAGCGGATGGTATTGCATGAGGAGATTATGGAGTCGGGGCTGAGGAAGAGTGAGTTTACACAAATGTACGAGGTTGGTGTGAGGTTATGGATTACTTGCTAATGCCATATATGCTTGACTAGCAAAATACCGCTGGACACGAATCATTGATTCTCTCGAAAAATATACACCCGACGAGTACGAAGTCGAAGAAATCCCGGGTCCTGGCCGGAAGTTCATCGAACGAGGCCGGGCCCCGAACCCCGACCGTAACAACAAAATCATGTCATTTACCGAATACTGGATCGATGCAACATCTACTCATCCCGGAGACTTTCACTGGCTATTCCAGTGCCTTGAAGGTCACGGCCACGATACTTTTCACGAGTCAGGTTCCTCTGACGGCAAAGGTGATGCCTTTTTATCCAAAGTCGGAGACACGTACGTTGCCTTGCGCCGTCTCAAGGGTACTGAGCGGGTTGTTCGTCGACGTGGAAAGGTTATGGGCCATCCGGACCAGGACCGTCAGTCTGAAAAGAAACAAGATAACCCAGAGACTAGTGCGATAGTGGCGCTGTCAGAGTTGCCTCCAGACGATGATGACTTGGATTCCGGAAGCAACGACGATAATCTCGGCGATGGTATTGGCCACTGCAATATTCAGGCACATGATGGAGATGGGCCTGGCTATGCCGTGTTGGTGGAGAAGCGGTTCCCACATGATTGGAGGGTGGTGTTTTCGAGTGGAGAGAGGGGCATGTTGCCACGGGTGGAGACGGCAAAGAGTCAACTGGAAGGGGAGGAGGACAATATTGGGGACGAGTTTATGATGGGTCAGAGGTGGTTTGTTTTGAGAGCAAAGAGCCGAGTGCCACTGGAATAGGAGTGGAGGGAAAAGAGAATAGGGTCAGTTTGTTTACCTTGAGGTAACATCAAGGTTTTCACTTGGTCATCACATATCCTGGTGTCACAATGTACACACTCACAATGACCAGTAACCAAGACAACCCCCCCTCTCTATTGTCTTTGCTCCGGGACTGTCATCCTAAGGTTATGATTTCAAAATTCAACTCATTGAGAATTATATATATAGACTACTGCGCTTACAGCTCAATGCCGTCAATCTCATAAGTGGCAACCGTATTCTGGCCCAACGTGGCTGTGAACACACCAGAACCAACCTTGTTGTTCGAGTTGGTTGCATACTTGTTGCCATCCGTCGCCAAATCCGTCTCCCATGTCTTGACAGTCGTGCCAGCAGGCGGCGTCGTCTTGAACCCAGAAAGATTGAATGAGTAGTTATCCGGGTCGCCCCAGTTCACCGCAACAACCACCAGCTTCTTGGCACTAGCATCGTAGGCCGCAACCGCGTTGCCGGAGCCAGTCTCCAAAAGAGTCATTCCGGGACGGATATGTCTCGAGAACTGGGCAAGAGCATAGTACTTGGTGCTCGCTCCGTTGACCGTCTTGGCGTTGTTGTCCGCATCAATGAGACCCCAGCCGCCACCGTCCAGAACCTGCCAGTAAACCCAGCCGGTTGGGTGTAGCCATCTCAGATCAAGAATGACGTTGGAAACCAGCTTGGCACCGGTGGCGTCATTCTCGCCATACTCGGAGTTCCAGAGAGCCTTGCCGGCATCCTTGGCTGCGTTGTAAAGGCCAACGCGGTCGCCATTTTGTTGCTGGTAGCCGTGGACATTGATGCGGCTAATCTTGGCCTGGGCGGTACTACCAATGGCCTTCCAGGTAGAAAGGGCCTGGTCGTATTGGTTCTCGTCCGAAGCCGAGATGATGGTGTTGGAGCTCAGAGAGCGGGCGGACATCTTTTCGGCGAGGGCGGAAACGAGAATAGCCTGGGTGGAGGTATCAAAGTGGCAACCCTCTTGAGTGCCAGTGGAACCCTTCCACCAGGTGGCAATAGGCTCGTTGAAGGGCTCAACAGACGAGAATACCGTGTTCCAGTCCTTGGCGAACTTGTCGGCGACGGCGGCCATGTAGTCGGCGTGCATGTCGTAGTAGGCGGGCGCGAGGTTGTCACCGCCAGAGTCAGCACCGGCAGGGTTGTGGTTGTCGAGCATCCACCACATGGGCGAGTTTGAGAAGAGTTCAGTGTGAGTGACACCACGTTCAATGGCCTTAGCCAACATGGCGCGCTGATTTGCGTCGGCAGTCCAGTTCCACGACGCACTCTGAATGTCAGAGCTGTCTGGGCTCAGCCAGAAGCCTTGCATGGCTCTCGTTGGAATCATGTTGGACGTAAGGTTAATCTTGGCCCCGTTGACCTCGTTGTATGAGCAGGCTCCGGCATTGTACCGAGCAATAGTGAACCCAAGACCAGGGAGTTGCACGCCAGAGAGGGTGGTGCTCTTGGTGGTGAAGAAGATGTCAGCAAGGTCATCACGGTCACCAAAGGCGCCGGCCCACCAGGCGAGGGAAGTACCCCAGCCGTCCCAAGTACCGTAGGTGGTAGCGGGAGCGAGTTTGATGGACTCGGCGGCAGCCAGAGGGGCGACTCCGGCAGCGAGCAGGGCGAGGATAGTGCGAGTAGACATTGTCAAGTTTGGGAGTTTTAAGAGTAGATAAAATGTGTATGTAGTAAAAGAAAGTAATGAGTTTGCAAGCGGGCCTTGAGAATTGAGACTCTGCCTGTGGAGGGGGGCTGAAGAGAAGAAGAAGAAAAAAAAAGAACCTGCAACATCACCTGCCGGCAATACCGCCAGTTTTTATATGGCGTCCATGGTTGTCATTTTTTAAAATTTCCTTTGGGTTGTTAATGGGGGAATGAACAAGATCGATTGGATTTATCTGGCTGATATCCGAACACGGGTAGGCTTCCACGAGCAGCAGGTGGTCTACCAAACTACGGCTTGCCGGAAGCGCGGGTCAAGCGGGTTACAGAAATACGGGACCATGGAACTAGGGTTACTAGGGTTACAGCCTTGAGAGAGAAAATGCAGGCTCTTTATCCGAATGGTATCCGGATGGGCAGGAAAGTGTTCCTGTCTTGGCTTGAACTCCAACTTTTTTTTTTTG